>PITA01004552.1:35000-91753 GCA_004023965.1 Spilogale gracilis
AGCAGAGACACCCCCACATCTTTCTCTCCCCTAACTGAGAGCAGAATTGAGAGGATTCTGGGGCTCCCTGAGCCCCTGGGAAATGAAGTCCTCTGAGAACTCCCTGGCATTCCCGGGAGAACAGGTTCCTGGCCCTGGGAGGCGAGCGAGGCGCCGGGCCTGGGGGGGCAGCAAGCCTCAGCAGGCCCCAGAGGAGCCGGAGCTGAGCTCCGCAGAGGCAGCGCGGGTGGGGCGGGGCGGGGAGCTGGGAGGACATGCACCTCTCCCCATGGCACCTTCGCCCCTGAGGATCCTGAGCCTCCCCAGCCCCAACTTGACTCTGGCCCTGCCTGGCCCCCCACATGAGAGAGGGTCCAGGACAGGAGGTGCCACAGCCCCCATCAGTGGGGGATGGCCTTCTAAGGCCTGCGTCCTGCGGGTCGGGCAGTGACCAAGGTGGCAAAGGGCCCGGTGGCAAAGCCTCTATGGCCATCCTTCCACTCCTTCCTCCAGTCATCGCAGGGGAGCTGAGCCTCATCAGTGGGCGAAGGCCAAGGCTAGGGGTCAAGTGGAGCAGTGGAGACTTCCTGACTTCGGCGGAGCTGCCCCTGTGTCCTCCTGCAGGATTAGCAAAGTGAGGAGGGCAGCCCTGCATGGCATGGGACATGAGCGGCATCGGGGCCGGGAGAGGATGAAGGGACTTCTCTGGGACAGGTCCTTGTTCACCCAGGGTGAACTTCCTGCCGGCCAGCTGTGTCCAGGCACAAGGCACACACAAACATACCCCCTACACCAACGTCCCCCCACACTCTTAGGTGCAGAGAGAGCAGGCAAACACGCCCACTTGTTAGAGTCTGTGCTTTACCTAACTTGCTTCTTTGGACATTTAGGGAGGGCCTGGGGGACTCCCCGGGGAATGCCAGAACCTTACCTGATCAGGTAGGGGGTGGGGAGAAGCTGTGGGAGCCAGAGGGGGCTTCCTGCTTCTCCAGCCATTTCCCCAAGAGCCTTCGCTTGTCAGACTCTCAATTCTATGCTTAAAGGGTCCTAGAGCTGCCTGCCTACCCCACGTCTGCTCTTCAGGCCTTTTTGATCTCAGAGGTCTTGAGAGAGGGAGGCGCTCCTAGACCTCTGGGGGATTCTGCCTTGAGCTCTGCATCCGGCACTGGCCACAACACCTGTTTGCCACCTGCTTGCTTCTCCACCAGCTGTGCTGTCTCCCTTCTGCACGCCAGCCCCCCTCCGCCCCCCCTCAGCCTCCAGGTGTCTAGACCCCAGCCCAGGCTTCCCAAAGATGTTGAGCGATATCTGGATCAACACAGCCCCCCTTGGCACCACCCAGCCCCCTGGAGCTGAGATCCCCCCTTTCTCCTAGAAAGCCACTACAAGTAGGAATCTGCCTCCCCCGTCTTTCAGCTCCAGTTTTCTGGTCTTAGCATTGCTGAGTCCTCATTTTCTCCTAGCACAGGGTGGTTCAGCACAAAGCCTCACACAAAATCCAACCAACCCCAGAACCACAGGCCCCACGACAGTGAGAAGGGTTGGAATTAGGCGGCCTGGGATAGGGACCAGAGCAAGGAACACAAGGGGGGCGTCCTCCCTGGTCTCCAGGCACTCACCCTGCTTCCTGAGTCTCCCTTCAGCTGCAGTGAGAAGATGGGGAGCACCCAGGGTCTCCCAGCCTCTCCCAGGGCCCGTTAAAGAAGCAAACAGCCCCCGCCCCCACCCCATGCTCTGGCCCTGCCCTGCTGGCCTCCACGGCTGACTTGGGACCAGTCTCCTCTTACCTGCTCAGTGAAGCAGGTCGGCGTGGGGGCCCAGGTCTGGGGGGCCAGGAGCTCTGTCCGCCTGTCAGTCCGTCAGCCTGGCCGCCCTGGGTCTCTGCTGACATCAGGTGAGGGGAGGCAGCTGCTGGGTGAGCCAATAATTATGATATCAGCTTCCCCTTGCCCCGAGGGGCTGCTGCCAAAACGGGGAGAAGAGTAAGGTGACTAAGAAGCTAGTTTGCTCCTTGGCTCTTGTTTGACAGGTCCCGGCTCCTGCGCCCGCCCCAGCCGCACCCCGGCTCCCCCCAACCCCTCCCTTCGCCTAGGCCAGCCCCAGCCCCCAGTCTCTGCCAGCGGGCACAGCCTGTGGCCTGCAGAAGAGGGGGCTGTCCCATGGCCCCCAGTTGCACCCCAGAAAGGGGATGTCAGCCCCCATGGGTGGGGCACAGGCCTGTTGGGACGTGCACACATGTGTCAGGAGAGCACACATGTATGTTCAGGGAGCTTGCAAAGGGAGCCTGGAAAACAGCTCTGCATGGTGCCCGGGGTTCTCTGCGGCCCTGATGGGACTGGGCAGTGGGGGTGATCCCTTAAGGGCCAGGTTCAAATGCCGGTGTGCAGAGAACAATCCATCCACGGGGTCTGGCCCTCTGTCTCTCCAGGCCCTCTGATCCCGTTGGGGTGTCTCCTCGTGGGCGTGGGTGTGCGTGGGCATGCGTTCCCCGTTGTGGGTGTGTAAGCGCCTCCCTCCGTGGGTCTGTGGGCCTGTGAGTCTCCTGGGGTGGCGTGCATCCGCGTCCGTGTCTGTCCCCGTGTCTGTGTGGGGCTCTGCGACCCTATATGCTATGTCTGTGATCTCTTGCAGGCCATCTGTGTCTGTGCTCCGGGTCAGAAGTCTTGGTCCGTGTGTGTATCTGAGGGTCTGTGCAAGTGGCATGGGGTAGGGGGTGGCCCTTGGTTCCGTGTCATGATCCCAGAGCCACTCTTTACGTTCTGGGGGATGGAAGAAGAAACCCACACGGTTGAGGCCCTGATTCTGGCCCCTCAGAGTCCACACGGAGAGTGGAGTGCCTGATGAGCCCTTGGAATTGGTCCCCAGCTCTCCCCTCTGAACCCTCTCCCACCTCTGCTCCTCTGCTCTGCCCCAGGTCCTGTCCTCACCTCCTTCTCACTGCTGCCTTTTATTATTTTTTTAAGATTTTATTTATTTGACAGAGAGATCACAAATAGGAAGAGAGGTAGGCAGAGAGAGAGGAGGAAGCAGGCTCCCCACTGAGTGGAAAGCCCGACATGGGACTTGATCCCAGGACCCTGAGACGAAGGCAGAGACTTAACCCTCTGAGCCACCCAGGTGCTCTCACTGCCTTTTTCATCTTCTTTGCCCCACCCCTGTCTCCTGTCCCCGGCTATTCTTTCCCTCCTCCCTCTCCCCTCCCTTGTCCTGGTTTCTAAGCCCACTTGTATCTCTCCTGG
The DNA here is from genome assembly GCA_004023965.1 of Spilogale gracilis. NCBI lineage: Eukaryota > Metazoa > Chordata > Mammalia > Carnivora > Mephitidae > Spilogale > Spilogale gracilis. The sequence goes on from PITA01004552.1 coordinate 38,219, forward strand.
GAGCTAAAGGCTCAAGAGACCTAGTGGTGATCTGCTGCCCACAACGCTTCTAGCCTGAGGGTACGGAGAGGGCTGCTCCTCCCCACTTACTCCACCTCATTCCGAGGAGGGAGGCGAGGCCAACCTTGGCTGGGGGATGGCGGAGGTCATCTGGCACCAGTGTGGAGTAGATTTGAACATTTGGGGACTTCCTGGTCCACGCAGGGAGCAATCATTTCAGAAAAGAGAGCGCCGAGGTAAATAATAACGAACCCATCTGTGAGTGATGGTTAGTGGTGTCATCCTCCATTCTAAACACTCATGCCTCGGTTTCCTCATCCGTTAGAAAGGGAATAATATTTACTCATAGAATTGTGGCAAAGATTAAATAAGATTATGTTTAAAGTTCTTAGCACAATGTCCGGTATACCTTAGATTCCAAATCAATGTTTGCCCCCTTTCTCTTCCCCAGGCCCAGTGGTGGCAGGTGGGAAATGAGGACATGCTGGTCTGCGACCTGGGTGTAGGAATTGTGTTCTGGGGCTAGAACAGAGGCCCTGACTCAACTCACCTTTCTCTGGGGCTCATGTTAGCAATCAAAGGTCTGTTCCCTTAAGCTAATAATCAATGGAGTCTCACAAAGAGCAGTAGTCTGGATTTTCTAGTGTGTTTGTCACTGCTCCTCTCTGGTGTATATGGGGCTAATTATTATTTTTAGACTTATGGGTATTTCCATATGGATTCCCTGGGCACAGAGAACCATCGAAGCTGTAAAATGAAGGCTGCTCTCGTTCCTATCAATCAGCATTATTCTGAAGGCCCTAAACGGTGCAATAAGATAAGAAAAAGAAATAAGGGGCATAAATATGAGAAGGGAAGAGGAAAAACCTGCAAAAATTACAGATGATGTGATTACTTAGGAAATCTAAGCGAATCACCTTATAAGCTAATAGGACTAATGAGAGAATTTAGTAAAGTATCGGAACATATGTTAAGTGTAGATAATCCAAAAGTATGTCTATGTAACTAAAACAGCCAAGTGGAAAATAAAAGGAAACAAAAGATCCTATTCACAATAGTAACACATTCTACAGTACCCAGGAATAAACTCAGTAAGAAGTACATAAAATCTCCATGAAGCAAACAATATAACTTTGCTGATAGACATAAAACAAAGTCTGAATAAATATAAAGGCTATTATGTTCTTGAATGGAAAGGTCAATATAATAATTGTAATGATGTCAGTTCTGTCCTAAATAAATAATTTATAAACTGAATGTAATTCAAATAAAATTGAACCTTTCACCTCCTAAACTTGATAAGTTGATTCTAAACTTTGGGGGAAGAGTTAATACATGAGAGGGGCTCCTGGGTGACTCTGTCGTTAAGCGTCTGCCTTTGGCTCGAGTCATGATCCTGGAGTCCCAGAATCGAGTCCTGCATCGGGCTCTCTGCTTGGTGGGAAGCCCGCTTCTCCTTCTCTCACTGCCCCTGCTTATGTTTCCTCTCTAGCTGTGTTTCTCTCAGTCAAATAAATAAATAAAATATTAAAAAAAAAAGAATTAATACATGAGGATACCCTAGAACTCCCTATTAAGGGAGAATTTGCCTTCCAGATTTCAACATGTTCTATAAGGGCTTCTTTAATTAAAACAGTGTGATTTGGGGGCACCTGAGTGACTCAGAAGGTTAAGCCTCTGCCTTCAGCTCAAGTCATGATCTCAGGGTCCTGGGATCAAGTCCCACATCAGGCTCTCTGCTCAGTGGGGAGCCTGCCCCCTCTCTTTCTCTGCCTGCCTCTCTGCCTATTTGTGATCTCTCTCTCTGTCAAATAAATAAATAAAATCTTTTAAAAATGTGATTTGGGTGCAAATTAACAAATAAATTAATGGAAGATAATAGAGTCCAGGATGAATGGGGATTTTTGATAACTGGGTATATAATAACAAGTGTTCTAAGCAGCAGGAAAGTGTAAAAAATTCAATGCATGGACTTGGGATAATGGGTTTTCCATTTGTTTGTTTGCTTTTTAATGTTTTATTTATTTATTTGAGAGAGAGAGAAAGTATGAGCAAGAGGAGGGGCAGAGGGAGAGGGAGAAGCAGGCTTCCCAGTGAGCAGGGAGCCCGATATGGGACTCCATCCCAGGACTCTGGGATCGTGACCTGAGCCAAAGGCAGTCGCCCAACAGACTGAGTCACCCAGGTGCCCCTTGGGTTTTCCATTTGAAATAAATAAAGTTAAATCCTATTTCACACTATTCGTTTAAAAATATCCAGTTTAAAAAAAAAATCCAGGTAGATGAAAGACTAATGTAAAAGGAAAACCGTACACATAAATTTTAACGCATAGAAAACATTTTAATAATTACGACATAGAGAAGATGGGTTTTTTATTTTTTATTTTTATTTTTATTTTTTAAAAAGATTTTATTTATTTATTTGGAAGAGAGAAACACATCCAGAGAGGGAACACAAGCAGGGGGAGTGAGAGAGGGAGAAGCAGGCTTCCCGCCGAGCAGGAAGCCCGATGTGGGACTCGATCCCGGATCTCCAGGATCATGACCTGAGCCGAAGGCAGTCGCCCAACCAACTGAGCCACCCAGGCGCCCTTATTTTTTATTTTTTTTTAAGATTTAATTTATTTATTTGACACAGAGAAAGATCACAAGTAGGCAAAGAGGCAGGCAGAGAGAGAGGAGGAAACAGGCTCCCCGCTGAGCAGAGAGCCAGACGTGGGCCTCAATCCCAGGACCCTGGGACCATGACCTGAGCCGAAGGCAGAGGCTTTAACCCATTGAGCCATCCAGGTGCCCGAGAAGGCAGTTTTTAAATGTGGCATCAAATTCAGAAACCATGAGTGAATATGTTGATAGACTTGACTAGGTAAGAGTTACAAATTTCATTAGAACAAAATATACCATAAACAAAGCTAAATTATATATGTAAAAAAAACAGCCTGGAAGAAAGTGTTGCGACATATGAAATAGACAAGATTATCAGTAATATATAAAGAGCACCTCTAAATAAATCAAATGATCACAGGAAAATGGGCCAAGGACATGAGTAATCAATTCAGAGGTAAAATACAAATAATCAATAAACAAATGAAAAGATTTTTAACTTCCTTAAAAATCAAGGACGTGTAAATTGATCGGAGGGCCAAGGGTCCCAGAGGGGCTCTGATGGGATGCAGGGAGAGACTGGTTTTCACCTTCCTACAGACTCTGCTTTTTGATGGAGAGGTGAATTTTTTTTTCTTGGGAGACAGGATCCACCCCTGCCCTGGGATTGGGTGTGGGCTCTGGCTCCCTGTTGCTTTTTGGGAAGTGCTACTTCCTCATTGCAGGCCGTCTGGGAGTTGAAGCCTGAGCCTTGGGAATTCCATTGTTTTTGGACTGCAAGGGGAATTTGTGAGGTCTTTCTTCTCTTCTCCACCTCCAGACAGGACCATCCTCTCCTTCTCTCCTCATATATGCCCCTCAGAGCTCTCTCCTAGACCCAGAAAGTCTGTCCTGGTGTCTAACTTCAACTCTAGGGGCTGCAGTGTTGGCTGTGGTCTCCTTGGAAAGGACTTTCATCTGGAGGTTTGGTCTCACACATTCCAGCACCCTCATTTCAGGACCTGTAAGTGTAGCTGGCCCCTGGCCTGGATGGGCTGAGTGTTGAAACACAAAGAAGCCAGAGGAAGCCCTGTCTCTCTGGAGACTGGAGGTCAGAACCCATTCGCTGCCTGCCGCTGAGCTCTGCCCAGGGTTGGGTTGTTTTGAGCCCGTGTCAACCCTAACCAGGCATGGCAATCCCTGGTGCCGATGTCCGCCACGCTCCCATCCCGTGCAAGACTCTGGTAACCACAGGGAGAAGGAAGAGCCTGTTTCTACCATGGGGAGCACCAGTGTGATGGAGGAGGGGTTCCCTCTTTGCACCACACATCAGGACTAGCCATCTTCTATCTGCTTCTGTTCTTGTGAACTGGACTTGTCTCCCCAAAATGGGCTCCCAAGACTGAGCCTGCCCAAGTCTTACCCCATTGACAGGGAAGGCATTTAAGACCATCTGCAGAGGAACTGGGCCCTAGTGGAGCTGCTCGGAGGCCCTGAGGCCTGAGGACCCCATGTCAAAAAAGGGTTGGAGAGGGGCGCCTGGGTGGCTCAGTTGGTTAAGTGACTGCCTTTGGCTTAGGTCATGATCCCGGAGACCTGGGATCGAGCCCCACATCGGGCTGCCTGTTGGACGGGAGGCCTGCTTCTCCCTCTCTCACTCCCCCTGCTTGTGTTCCCTCTCTGGATGTGTTTCTCTCTGCCAAATAAATAAATAAAATCTTTAAAAAAAAAAAGGGTTGGAGAGGTTTGGGGTTAATCCGGGTGGGCTTCCTGGGGGAAAGCAGGCAGCTCCTTGGCGGTAGACGGTAGAGGAGCACTGGCCAGAGTTGTAGAGGGTGTGTGGCGGTTGGGAGGTCTGAGCCTGTTCTGGTTGGCTGACCCTCTGGGAAATTCAGGGAGTTTCCAAGCTGAGAGCTTGGTGGGGGGGTCTGGGAGGGAGGGAGGGACACAGCTAGAGTCCTGCTGGGGGAGAAGGACAGGCTTCTCCTGGCGAGTCTTAATCCCTCCTGCTTTAAGAAACAAGGTCCTGGAGGAGGGGAAGAGTGATGCCAGACAGTCTGTGTGTGTGTGTGTGTGTGTGTGTGTGTGTGTGTAGAGACGGATGTCTGTGACTGTGTCCGTGTGTGTTTTTGTGAATGACTGGGGTTCCGAAGGGCTGTAACTTTGCACACGAGTGTCTATGTGTGTGTGTGTGTGTGTAACTGTGTGTATACACATACTCACGTCTGTGTGTGTGTCCGTGAGTTGTTCTGAGCGTAAGAGTCCGAGGCTATGTGTGTGTGTGTTGGCCTGCCCCTAAGAGCAATTCTTTGGAATCCTGTCCTGATCTTTCCAATAGGGCTGCTCCACCCTCTGGCCCCCACTCCTCTCTGTCCTCTCCTCACCCTTCCCCTCCCTGAAGCCGAGGGTTCAGCCTTTTGACAGCCTGGCCCTAGTAAAACCTCCTGGTTCTGCTGACCACAACTAATGGGGTTCAGACCGGGGTGGAGGTTGCATCTCTTCGGGCTGACACCCACTAGAACCTCGGCCATCCCAGTCTTACCCTCCTCACCCTGCACCCCCTCACCATATCACCCTCCAGCCTAAATAGCTCATCTCTCCCTCTTCAGCAAATAGCCTTCCATTGGAGACTTTGGGGAGACAGAGAGGTCATGGCCTGAGCCCCTCAAGGGACCTATTCTAGATTTGAGGACTCTAACCCCTAGAGCTGCCCTTGACCTAAGACCCAAGTCAAGATGAACCCAGAAAGTGGGATCAACGACCCTGTATTCACCTTCTCCATCTCCCTAACTAGGGCTGCCTTTCCATCCTGCTAGTTTCTCTTTGAAGACTTGGCTTGAGAGGTCTTGGTGCGCTCTCTGGCTGCCAGCTGCCTCTGAGGTCGGGGCTGGCCAGGAGGAGGAGGAGGGAGGCAAAGGGGACACTCCCAGGACCCTAGGAGACAGAGGGAGGGGAAAAGTAAGAGATGCCTGAGGAATCTGGGCCTATGGGCTGAGCCTCCAGATGACATTGGTTCAAGATCACACAGCACTCCATGCATAGCAATCTGGGAGGGGGCTTGGAGGGCAGTGTGTCCAGCTTCACCTCCAGAAGCAAGAAGTCCCCATATGGCTCTCATACAGTCATTCATGCACCCACACATTCATACAACTGTCCCTGGGCCAGGCCCTGTTTGCGAGGAACTGGGGACATGGTGGCATCAGGCATCAGGCATCAGGCAGACAGACTATCCTTCGGTTGGTTCCAGCCTCACTTTTCTTCTCTAGCAACAGGGAGTTTGCTATCAGTTCTTGCATCCCAGCACTGCGCAAATTCAGCCTCTAGGAGGCAACCGGAGTCCCCCTGCCCCCACCCACTTCTTCCTTTCTGGAAGCCACAGGAGAAAGGGTACGGATGCCCAGGCGGAGAGGGTGCAGCCCATCGTCCCGGCGGTGCCCCATCCACCTGCCACAGCCCCGAGCGCATGCAGGAGGAGGTGAGCTGCTAGGGCTCTCTGCAGAAACCAGACCCGGGCAGACAGGCCCTTCCTTCAAAGGCTGGCCCAGTCTGTGCCACTTTATTGCCTAGCTAATGACGGTGATTAGGCCGACAGGTGCTGCCTGCCTCCTGTGTCCACCCCAGTGCCTACCAAGAGGGGAGGTTTCTGCACGCCCGGCGGGGAGGAGGGAGGCCTGCCCTGTGCTCTGCCAGGGCATCCACTCACCTCTCAACCGTCACGCCGCTTTTTGCCCATCTTGTCCCCAGAGAACGCAGGTCCAGTTCAGTCCTTACCTGCTGGGGTTGCTGTGTGGCCTCAGTCCCCATTTGGCCCTCTCTGAGCAGGACGGAGGGGGAACTGGGTAGGTAGGAACGGAAGCTGAGGACTGTGGCGGGGGGGGGGTGGAGATTATGCCCCTGAGCAGCACACCTACCTTCTTCCCCAGCTAGGGCTGGATTGTGGGCACCCAACTAGAATCTAGAAGAAAGGAGAGGGTCTTTCTTATAGATGAGCTGGGGCTTTTCCTTAAGGACCCATGTGTTGTTGGGAAGTCACTGGAAAAATCCCACCGTTCTGGAGGGGTTGGCCCACCGCTCCTGGTTGGGGGGTTGCTGTAGCCTAGGGCCCTGGGTTATGGGGGAGGGGGATCCTAGTGTGGGTCCGGGTGGGGGCCGTGATTTATGACAGTGCTTCATGAGTGAGGAATGCCAGCCTGGGGGGCTGGGGCGGGGGCGGAGCCTCTTGCCTGACACTTCTCATTCTGCTGGATGTGTGCCATGTCCCATCAGGACTCTCTTGTCCCCTGGGGACAGCCCTGTTCTCCCACGTGTGGCAGCCCCCTCCCATTGGTAGCTCGAGCCTCCAGCTCTGGGAAGACTGAGTGAGGGCCCAGCTGAGGGGGGATCCAGAACTGAATCCTTTTCCGTTTTCTGTCTTCACAGCTCAGCCCTCTTTGTCAGTGGACAGGAGAGTGATGGTAAATTGCTCTTTTCTCTCCCACTGCAGCAGGAGAGAACGGAGGAGACTTTTGGAAACTTCCATCCAGATGAACTCAAGGCTTACCAGCCACTGTCCACAGCGAGAGACTTAGGATTGATACAAAGATGTACTTCCAAGCAGTAAGGGTTGTTGAGCTTCTAGAATGGATGATGGGTGTGTTACCATCCTTCCCCACTCTAACCCCCATCTTGCCGGCTAAGCAAAAACTCTGGAGTTTAGGAAGGTGGGGGAAGCAGGTGAGACAGGGAGGCAGAATGATCCAGAGCATTTTGTCTGGTCCTGGACTCCGAAGTCCGTGCTGATTTTGAACCTGTTCCTGGGAGTCTCACTTGTATCCCTCTTGTGCAGGCCGCCTCTGTATGAGGGTCCCTCCTTCTGGACACCTAGCATGGGTCAGTCTGCCTTCTCCGGTCTGGTGGGACTGGTTTTTCAAGCCAGAGGAAGGGTCGGTGAGGCATTGGCAGAGGGAGAGGGTTTTATGTAAATGCCCAGGGAGTGCTCTGGGAACGGGGAGGCCGGTTTTCCCAAAGGCACGCAGGGACAGGCCGCTCCCTATTAGCCCAGGCCGGTGATGTCAGTGCTGCTCTTCTGGGTGGCTGCGCCCACTCCAATGGGCCTTGGCAGGGCTTCCTGGCCATTACCTTCATCCTCGGGTGGGAGACGTGCCAGGGGGGCCACTGCATAGGACAGAGGCCAAATCCCCTCCCACCAGACTCCCCAGCCTGGGGCCTGAGCCGTGTTGAGGACCAGCCCCAGAAAGTGCCATGAATAACCAGTCCGGACTCTACTGAAAAAGAAAAAGACTTTAATGTGGCTAATATTCCATCCTTCTCCCCAAACCCGAGAAGTTGGGGAGACCTCAGTAGCTGGGCTGGTCCCAGGGACTGTTGCCATGGCAACAGTTGGTAGACCTGCTCCTAAGGCTGCCCCAACCCCTAATCTCAATAAATACAGTGCAAAGGGGTCTGGTCACCCACCAGGCGGGGGAGACGAGGACCCTAAGTGCTAGAGAGGGCACGTTGTACGGTCCGAGAACCCACACATGTGCACGGCTGAGCCTGCACAGTGAGGGCCCTGTGCACACACAAGAAACCCCTCTCGGACATCCTCACCTGACACGCTGCACACACACACACACACACACACACACACACACACACACGCGCCCCAGAAACGCAGCATGGAGCACACACTCCTCTTCCTTACAGACACACACCCGAGGTTCTGTATACATGTGCCTTTCTCTCAAAGTTTGGCTTAGAGCCTGCGTGTCCCCTCCTGGTTCAGTGGTGTCCGGACAGGCGGGTCTTACTGGTCTTGGACAGACCATACCAGGGCTAGGGGCTCGGTGTGGTGGCGTTGAGCTGCATGGCCAGGCAGTGGTCCGTGTTGTTGGTGTTGGCCCAGGTGGGGAAGGTGTGCAGGTCAAAGATGGGGTAGCTCCATGTGTTGATGGCCAGCGTGATGACCAGCACCCCAATGATGTTGAGCAGGAATCCTGTCCGGGCCTGGGGGTAGGAGAGCCAGTTTGAGTGACCAGTCGCTGAGCTGGGCCGCAACCTATCCCTTAGGGGCTCCTAGGGGCTCGGGAGCTCTCTGACCGCCCGAAGTCTCCCTGTGGGGCTGACCTGCAGCATTGCGCAGGGCCCCTGCCCTTGCTTTCATCCCAGGGATGAGGAGGAAAAAGGAAGCCCTTGTGACTTCCAGGACCTCGGGCTCTGTTTTTCCTGAGTCAGTCTCCCTGGGAGCAGGTGCCTCACTCCTTAGGGCCTTCCCTAAATTCCTCACCCCCTCCCTCCCCCTCTCATGTGGCCTGGGGTTGGCAGGGTCCGAAGATGCTCTCACTGGGGATCACAGTGCTGTCCCCTCTGCACCCCCTGCCCCAGACAGGGTTCCCTCTTAACTCAGAACCGTGGTGGCTTTGAGGGTACACTGTGGTCCACCAAGAAGGACAGACAGAGCAGGAAGGAGCACCAAAGGCTTCAGGCCCCACTGCTACTCACCATATCAGACACTTTGAGGCCTCCGAAAGAGAAGACGATGGCATTGGGTGGGGTGGCCACGGGCAGCATGAAGGCCAGGGAGGCAGCCAGTGTGCAGGGAAGCATGACATAGAGAGGGTGCAGGCAGATGGCCTGAGCCTGGATGGGGAGAGAGTGGGCAGAACTGATCTTAGTCCCCATCCCAGAGAGGAAGACGTGGCCGCCAATTCTTCCACTTCCCCTCTCTGGAGGACAACGTCCCCCAACAACAACATACCCTCCAGCCACGAACCCACCACTTCTGCCAGGAGGCACTAGGGTGACCTGGGAAGGGCCCCTTGACCTCTCTGGAGGGGATGAGTGCGCAGCCCTGCCCGGTGGGGCGTGGTGAGGGGAGGGGCCCATAAAACGGATCTCAAAGGGGCTCCAGGGTGTCATCAAAGGCTGCGGGAACGCGCCAGGGGAGGAAGGGGCTGGGGACGCTCCAGGGAGTCATTTCAACCTGTCACCTCAGGACTGACCAGAACAGAGGCTGGGCCAGGGAGGTGGGCGAGGCCACCAATGAGGCCCATCAGGATACTCAAGGGGTGACGTCACCGGGGACAGAGTGAGTCAGGGGCCAGAGGGCCTCAGGGCCCAAGGTAGCCAAAGAGTCTGAGGAAGGGTGGAATCTCGGGGGGGAGGGGTCTTCTCCCAGAAGAGAGAGGAGGCAGACAGATCACTTGGACCTGCAGGCAGGACCCCTTGATGGGGCGGGCGGGAGGGCTGCCGGGAGGAAGTGTGTCGCGGGACCAGCTCACCATGGAGGCCAGAATGGGCAGGAAAAGTGTGGTGGTGGCCACGTTGCTGGTGCACTCGGTGAAGGTGGCAACCAGGAGGCTAATGATGAGGACAATGGCCGGAGGTGGTACAGTCTCTAGGGGGGTCAGCTTGTCCCCCAGCCACTTGGACAGTCCTGATTTCTGCGGGCAGAAGAAGACAGTGTGTGGGAGGCTGGGGTTCCTGGGGCTCCAGAGTCCCTTTCTGGGGCTCCGGGAGGGTCCTGCTCCTGCCTCTATCTCTCTAGAGTCCTCAGAATCACATCTGCTTGGGAAGGAAGATAAGACCCAGCCAGCACCAAGTGCTAGTGACTCTGAAGAACACTTGGGTCTGGGGAGAAGGGTCAGATGAGAAGCTAGGAGAGTGGTCCAAAAATTTTAACTCCTTTTACTCCTGTCCTCCCAGTGGCTCTTGGGACCTCCCTGGCCATCTTTAGCCCTCTCCCAGAGTCCTCCAGCCCAGCAGATTGGCAAGGAGAAAGAAGGCAGAGGGCCCTGAATAGATGCCAGGAAGAGGCTGGCAGGAGGAGAATGGGGACAGTCCACAGGGTCATGAATCTCCAAGGTCTTTCCCTGTCCACGTGTGTACTGGCAGACTGTGAGTCCCAGGGCGCCCGGACTTTATCTCACACGATGCTGTCCACCCGGCACAGTCCGTGAGAACTAACCTCAGATCCAGGAGTCCCTGACCCAGGGAAGGGCCTCTGTCTGCGCTGGGAGCGAGCTTAGCCAGGACCCCAAGGCGCAGGGGCACGGGCAGCTTCAGGGATTTCCCTCCCGGATGGGGAATGATGCGCTCTCTGGTGCCTAGAGCCCGGCTGGCTGTGATCATGGCGCCCCCTGGTGGCCTCTGTGGGCAACTGCAATGCTCGCTACTCCCCGGTGCTAAAGCTTTTGCATCCTCAGGCCGGCTTTGGGTGAGGTGGGCGGAGGGAGGTGGGGCGGGGTTGGCGCTGAGAACAAACAGTCCCTGCCCACCAGACCAGCCTGCCTTCCCTTTGGCTTTGGGAACCCTAACAGGCAGAGGTCCTTATGGCTGTTTCCTCCCCCTCCCTTAGACGGATCTCTAACCTGTCTCTCCAGCTGCTGCCAAGGCTCCACCCACCAGGAGGCTCCTAAGTGTGGGATAGCAGCAGGGCCCCTCTTTCCTTGCCACAGGGTCCCCCTCCAAGGGGCTGGGAAGGGGGCGGGGCTTTCTCACCTCGCTGCCCTTGGCCAGAGCAAAGCCGCCCCCCAGCAAGAGGACGATATTCCAGGGCATCTTCTCATTCACCGTCTTCCAACTGAGGAGGGCTGGAGGGGCCTTCAGCCTTCCCGGGTTTTCTATTTCCCAAGCAGAGGAGGACAGGTCACCAAGAGCGGACAGATTTTTCCTCCCCTCCACTTGGGTCTCTCTGTGGGTCCCTATCAGAGCTCACTGCATCTGGGAGAGGGACCCTCAGTTCCAGAGCCTCCTTACTCTGTCCCCGAGTCCCTGCACCCTTGGCAAGTCATCCCAGCCTCTCTGGGCTTTGACTGTTCCCGTCAAGTGTGGTTGAAGGCGGCACATTCCATGCTGGAAGGCAGGGGCTACCCAGAGGCCCCTTCCTGCCCCAGTCCAGGTTCTTACCTGGATCCTGAGTCAGCCCCGGAATCTTGGAGGGCACTAAGAACAGAATTATGCCAATGAAGATGGCCACCGTCCCGTCGGATGCCATGCTGTGGGCAGGGCAAGGAGGGCAGTCTTAGACACAAGGCTGCTCAGGGTGATAGTGTAGAAAAGTGGTGGAGAGGAGTGCCTCCCAGCAAGTCCTTCCACCATGTCCCAGGGGCCCTGCTCCCTTCCCACCTCCCTTAGCCAGGTGAGCCCCAGAAGTATCCCCTTCTCCCCAGGAATGCTCACCTGTTTCCATCCTGGTCGGGAAAAGCCAGGTTGCCCCAGCCAAGGAAAAAGCCTGGCTCCCGGGTGAACCATAGTACCACCAAGGTGACAAAGAGGAGAGAGACAGCCTTTTCCGCAAAGGTCATGGGGCCTAGTAGCTTGTGTTCTGTTTGGATGACGCGGAAGGCTGCCTGCGCTCGCTCCTGAGCCTGTTCCCCAAAGCCAAAGTTCTTCCGGAAGCTGCGGGGGAGGGGAGGTAGCTCCTGAGGGTCCTGCACCAGGCAGGGTTGCAAGGGACTCAGAGCACCTGTGATAAACTGATGGCGGGCAGAGGCCACCTCAGGATTGCTACAGGAACGCTCTGGCCCTGGCCCCACCCTAGATTCTGGAAGAAGAGCAGAAGACTCTTGGTGGTAGGGGTCGGGGGTCGTGGTTCTTATTTAGCAGAGGCGAGGCTGGGGCTCCAGGGGTGGGTATCCCCATGCTTAGCCCTGCTCCATCTGCCCCACTGACCCCTTTTCCCTCCAGAGATTGTCTTGTGCTAAGCCCTCCCTTGCCCAGAGTGAGGAGGACCTACAGGCCTGGACCCCATGACTCCTTCCTCTAGTGGCCTTTCTGGAAATCCTTCCTTCCCTTTCCTACCTGCTTCTGGGCATCCCCTGGAACCTAAGCCCTCCCCCCCCACGTCATTGCCACCCACTTCTGTGTGCCCCTTGCTTAACTTAGGTTAACTTTTAACTTTTCACCTGGGCAAATCTCAACTCCCCTGATGGACTGTGAATTCCTTAGTGGCAAAGACCATCTACCTCGCACATCTTTGAATCCATGATGCCTTGCGTAAGTGGGTATCTCTGACCACCAGCTAGCCTCGCACCAGCCCCCAGCCTCCAGCCTCCATCCAGCCACCTTACACGCCCGGGTGAGTGTTTCAAAGTAGAGCAGCAACACTTAAAAACTTTCCATGTTCCCCCTTCCGTCCTCACCGTCCCCACCCCCCACACCACCCCCTGGGCAGGGAGGGCAAATAACTCCTACCACAGTGCCACTCTGATCACCACTCTCAGCCCTCACTGACAGCAGACATCACCAGTCGATCCTAGACTCAATTCCAGCTAAGCTCTAGCAAGGTCCGACCGGATGGTCAACTCTGACCTCTGGTCACTACCAGTAACCCAGGGTTGGAAGTAAGAATAAAACCTATTCGGGGGCCTGGGTGGCTCAGTGGGTTAAAGCCTCTGCCTTCAGCTCAGGTCATGATCTCGGGGTCCTGGGATCGAGGCCCACGTCAGGCTCTCTGCTCAGCGAGGAGCCTGTTTCCTCCGCTCTCTCTGCCTACTTGTGATCTCTCTGTCAAATAAATAGATAAAATCTTTTTTTTTAAAAGATTTTATTTATTTGACAGAGAGAAACACAGCCAACGAGGGAACACAAGGAGGGGGAGTGAGAGAAGCAGGCCTCCCGCCGAGCAGGAAGCCCGATGTGGGACTCGATCCCGGGTCTCCGGGATCATGACCCGAGCCAAAGGCAGTTAGTTGCTTAACCAACTGAGCCACCCAGGTGCCCCAATCTTTTAAAAAATACCACTCTTGGTCCCAAGGACAAGGTCCCAAACCCCTTGATGTGGCACACAGGACCCCCATCATCTTCCCCTGCCTACTTCTCCAGCTTTAGTTTCTGATATTCCTTTTTGCTCTTGATGTTTCAACCAAGAGAACTAGAGTCTTCCCGAACACACACTCTCACGTCTACACCTTGTGTAAGGTGCAGCTAAGGGCTCCACAGACGCCGCTGGGACGGGGTGAACCTGCCCGTTATCTGCTTCCCGCACGGCATTTACCGCATTCCTTCCCAGCTGGCTTCTCATTCTATAAGATTCGGTTCAGACATCATGTCCCACAGGGGCCTTCTGGGATCTCCACTATCCTGGGCGGTGTTCCCACAGCCCCCCGGCTTCCCACTGTCACCACGTTAGATGGTGAGCTCCAAGGACAGGGGCTGTACCTAACATCCTCCAGTATTCTCCGGGCCTCGCACAGGGCCAGATGTCCAGTAAGAGCACACTGAACCCACTTGGAACTGACCATGCTCACCGCTTGCCCCTTAAGCATTTACCAAAGGACTGTGGGACATTATGGAATCAATCTGGCCTGGGCATCAAGAGACTTAGTTTTCAATCTCGGCACTGACAAATCTAGTTGTATACGGCTCTTGGAGCCTCAGTTTTCTCATCTGTTAAATGGGGTAGTAGTCTCCACGCAGTAAATCCCTCACATGGTGGGGGCAAGGGCATAGAGAGGCCTTGGCAGGGAGAGGGCTTCTCAGTGGGCCGGCGACTATACCCTTGGCCACAGCAGCTACCTGGCTGTCTGGTTAGCCGACCAGAATCTCCCAGAAGGTAAGGGCAGGCCCCCGGCTGCTTCCACTCCCACCACCACTTACTTGAACCCCAGGAAGAGGACCTGAAGCCACAGCCAGGAAAGCAGCAGCAAGATGGCCATTGTGGGGAAGGCAAAGCCGAACCAGGAGGCAAAATTCACCACGTTGCCATTTTGGGGGAAGAGCCTGGAGGAGGATGCGGGCTGTCACATGACATTGCCCCCGGTGCCTCCCAGGGCACCTGCACCTTCTCCCAGCTCGACCCCGCCCCCAGTCACTCACGAGTTGACCTGGCCTTGCAGCACCAGGTTGGGCGTGGTGCCCGTCAGTGTTGCGATGCCCCCGATGCTGGCCGCGTAGCACACGCACAGGCTCATGCCCTGGCTGAAGCGGGTTTGCCCCTGCTGCTGTCCCGTTGGCTCTACGGACGCTGCTGCCGGGACGGGGTGGGCCTCCCCGTTATCTGGGAACAAAGGAGACCTCAGCTGGGGGGCAGGCCTTGTCAGTGAGCAGCCTAGACCCAGGCTGGGGGTGGGGAGGGGGTGAGGAGGAGATGCTCAGGCTGCAGTCTAGGGCTGCAAGGGCTTGCACTCCCTGGGGTCTCAGGCTGGGTCAACCCTCGGGCACCATGTGGCCCAACCTCTCTCTTGATATGGGGAAACTGAGGCACAGAGCGTGCCAGAGGATTATCGGAAGCACACAGGACAAAGGGAGCCTGGATCCGTGACAGCCCACCCAGACTCCAGCTCTCTGCCTCCCAGGGTGGTCTAGCATCTTGGCTGGCCCTGCACTGAAGGGATTCTCAGAATGTGGGAGTTTGCATTTTAAAACTAGGGACAGGAGGGTGCCTGCGTGGCTCAGTTGGTTAGCTGCCTGCCTTCTACTCAGGTCATGACCCCAGGGTCCCGGGATCGAGACCTGCATCGGGCTGCCTGCTCTGCGGGAAGCCTGCTTCTCCCTCTGCCCCTCTGCCTGCCTGTGCACACACTCTTTCTCTCAAATAAATAAATAAATAAAATCTTAAAAAAATTTTTTTTTAAAGATTTTATTTATTTGACAGAAACACAGTGAGAGAGGGAACTCAAGCAGCGGGAGTGAGAGAGGGAGAAGCAGGCTTCCCTCTGAGCAGGCAGCCCAATGTGGGGCTCGATCCTGGGATTCCGGGATCATGACCTGAGCTGAAGGCAGAGGCTTAATGACTGAGCCACCCAGACGGCCCTAAAAATTAAAAACAAAACAAAACAAAACAAAACAAAACAAAACAAAACAAAAACACCTGGGAGGCTCGGTGGGTTAAAGCCTCTGCTTTCAGCTCAGGTCATAATCTCAGGGTGCTGAGGATCCTGGGATCGAGGCCCACGGTGGACTCTCTGCTCAGCAGGGAGCCTGCTTCCTCCTCTCTCTGCCTGCCTTCCTGCCTACTTTTGATCTCTCTCTCTGCCAAATAAATAAATAACATCTTTAAAAAAAAAAAAAAAAGAAAAAAGGAAAACTAGAGACAGTCTTGGGCAAACCAGGACAAGCTGGACGCTGCAGGTCTCCCTCTTCCCTCCCTGGAAGCTTCAAGATCACCACCCCCGTCTAGGATGTCACCTTAGACCCCCCAAGAGCTGGGTGGGAGGAGACAGGGGCTGGGGTGCAGTGGGGCCAATCTTCACCTTTCTCATCAAACTTGGTCACTTCCTTCTGGGGACTTGGCTCCTGGAGTTCGAAGGCGGGGTTGTCGCTGCCTTCCTCTGCATCCTTGCCTGCGGGCACCTGGTGTAACTGGTCCAGGACGGCGTGTGCGATGGGCACCATCATGGCGGTGGTGGCCGTGTTGCTGATCCACATGGACAGGAAGGCCGTGACCAGCATGAAGCCCAAGAGCAGCCTGAGGACAGATGGAGATGGACAGACCCGCTGGCTGGTATCCCGTCGTCCCTTCAGGGACTGGGTCCCCAGCACCCCACCCGCTCCAGGTTCTGCAGTCCTGGTTTGTGGGAACTCACAGGGCCGGCCGCACCCCGATGATGAGGAGCACACGGAGAGCAATGCGCTTGTGCAGTTTCCAGTGCTCCACGGCAATGGCCACCAGCAGCCCCCCGACGAACAGGATGTTGCTGTCCTTAAAATACTCGAGGCAGACCTAGCAGGCAGGGACGGCTGAGAGGCGGGAAGGGGTCTCTCCCATGCTCCCCGCCTTATAGACTACAGTCACTGACATTCCCACAAACACGGGCTGGGCTCCTGGACTCTCAGAACCAACTGGAAATGGCTTTTGTTTTTTTTGTTTTTTGTTTTTGTTTTTTTTTAAAGATTTTATTTATTTATTCATTTGACAGAGAGACAGTTCACAAGTAGGCAAAGAGGCAGGCAGGGAGAGAGGAGGAAGTGGGCTCCCCACCAAGCAGAGAGCCCAACATGGGGCTCGATCCCAGGACCCTGAGATCATGACCTGAGCTGAAGGCAGAGGCTTAACCCACTGAGTCACCCAGGTGCCCTGCTTTTTTTGTTTTTGTTTTTGTTTTTAAGATTCTATTTATTTATTTGACAGAGACAGAGCAAGAGAGGGAACACAAGCAGGGGGAGCGGGAGAGGGAGAAGCAAGTTCCCTGCAGAGCGAGGACCCGATACGGGACTGGACCCTAGGATGCTGGGATCAGGACCGAAGCCAAAGGCAGAGAGATGCTCAATGACTGAGCCAGCCAGGCGCCCCTGGAAATGGTCTTTGGATTATCTTCCATTTAAAATGAACCAGGTTCTGCGGTGCCTGGGTGGTTGAGTCGCTAAGCATCTGCCTTCAGCTCAGGTCATGATCTCAGGGTCCTGGGATCGAGCCCCATGTCGGGCTCTCTGCTTGGTGGGGAGCCTGCTTCTCCTTCTTCATGTCCCCCTGCGCGCGCTCTCTCTCTCTCTCTCTCTCTCTCTCTCTCACACACACACACACACATACACACAAATAAATAAAATCTTAAAAAAAAATGTAACCAGCTTCCTCTCTTCCTGCCAAAGCCTTTCTTTCTCCCCTCAGAAACCAATGCGAGATAATCTAGCCTGATCACAGCCTTTGACTGGGAGATAGAGAATTTCGTCCGGATTCTAGAAAGCACAGCAGTGGCTTTCCAGGTGTGGTCCACAAGCTGGCATCCTCCCCAATCTGGAGCTTGCTAAGAGCAAAATGCTCACGCCCTGCCCCACATCTCCTGGCACTAAATTCCGGAGCCAGTGACCAGGGAGAATACAGGTTCTTTAGGTGACTTTCAAGGTCGCTTTCCCTGGGTCACCCAGGCCTTTCCACCTCCCTGGCCTACACCTAATCCACTTTGAATTAACTCTTAATGCAGACCATGCACACCCTCCGCATTTCTAGAATGCACCCCCCACCCCCACCTGATCATCTTCAAACCGACTCCTCCCTTAAGTGCTCCCTGACCTGCCAGAGGCAGGGACTCCTCTTCTGTGTGTTCCGCCTGTGATGAGGCTTCCTCCATCAGTAGTGTCTTAGGGCAGACCCCCTCCATATCGGGAGCCTTACCTCAGAGGCATCCATTATGCCCATCAAAGGGTACAGGACGATGGGGAAGAGGGCGGTGACAGCCAGGGGCAGAGCCTCGGTGCACCAGAAGAGCGCCATGAGGATGATGGAGTAGGCACAGTAAGCTTCCTGTGGAAGGGAGGGGAGCAGCAGAGCTGTTGGAAGGGCAGGCCTGTGTCCCAAGGTCATGTCACCTCTCCAGCCCCAGAGAAAACAGGCCATCAGTAGCAATGTAGGGAGAGCCTACAGAACCCCAGTCATTGATTCTCCTGAGTCCAAGTCCCATTCCAAAATGGAAATAAAAAACAAAGCCAGGCACTCACCACCTTGTCTTTGACCTTGGGGAGGCCAGACCTTGTAATCCAGCCACACAGATGGGACTGGAGAGCTTAGAGTTGGTTGTCAGGACCCACCGGCCTGAGGGGACTGCAGGAAGCCAAAGTAAGGATCCCCTAGATGAGATGGGGGGCTCATCTAGATGGGACTGAGGCCTGAATGATGCAGACCCCTGCCTGGCCCTCCCAGGCTTTGTCGGAGCCCGCAGGAATCTAAATTTGTATGACAATGCAACGGAACGTTATGACAATGTGCTGAAATGTTGAAATGTTCCTTTTTCTCTCCGGGAAAGGGGAGCTCCACAAGGACAGAGTCAGTTTTGTGGCATCTGAGTGCTTGGAGCTCAGGTCCCAGCAGGCTTCAGAGCAAATCTTTTCTGAATGAATGAACCACTGGGAAGTTTTGGAATAGTGGGAGGTCTCTTTCCCAGCAAGCCTGGCGTGACCGCATCACACAATTCCTGGAGCTGCCATGCACATTTATAGACTCTATACAGGGTTTCCCCAGCCCTGAGCTGTGCAGGGAATTGGGAGTGGGGAGGGGGAATTCGTAGTCGTGCAAGTCTTTGGGTACCAGGAGTGTTCCTTTCTTTCCCAAGGACCCCGAGTCTAGAGAGGCCGGACATCAGATCTGGGAGGGGACCTGGGGCAGAAATGGAAGTCGGACAACCTCAGGTATCCTGGGCCACTGGAGGGAGGGCAGGGGAATCATTAGCTAGAGTCCGGAGCACCCGGCAAGCCCACTCTTTGTCGGAGGGTTTGCAGGGCTGTGGCTGCGAGCTGGGACGCCTCTCCTCTCTCACCGATCTCAACAGCCCTGCCCCTTCTTGTTTTTTTACCTAGTGCTCATCCCTGAGTACCTCTTGCCCTTTAGTGCCCTGAAGCTTGGGGAGGGTCCCTGAGGGAAGAGGAAGCTGCTGTTGATGGAGCCCTTTTAGGAGCTGGGTGTTTTCCCCGGGGAACTCAAACGACCCTAAGATAGGTGTGGTGGCCCCAGGATCTAGAGGAGCTTGAGAGGGTGAGCTGCCTACACAAAGGTCACAGAGAATGGGGGAGTGGCAGGGCCAGGCTAGAACCCAGGCCAGGCATCCAAACTGCAGAACTCCAAGGGCGTCTCCCTGGTGTTCTGGGAACGCTGGGAATAGAACAGCATGTGGCCTGCCCAGTCCCGGCTGTCATCACGAAACTTCCCCGAGCTCTCCTCACCCTAGACAGAGACTCTTCAGCCCCAGGGGTGGGGCCACCTTGACCTTCGCCCAGAGACCCACCCCACCTTCCCCCCACCAGGAGACCGGTTCGCTGATAGAGCTGTTCTCAGCCACTTCCTTCTCACCTGCAAGGATGGTGGGGCCATTTACTGATCTCCCTGCACCCCCCCACCCCCGGCCTAAGGGCAGGCCGGTCCCTCCCCCCAACTGACTCAGAATTCTCTGGCCAGAGACAAGGAGGAGGCTGGGGTGCACAGATACTGCTGATTCAAGAAGAGCCTGCTGCTAAAGGCCACAGAAATATCCCGAGGACCCCTCTGAGTCAGGCCTTGGGCACCCCATGCTTCAGGTGACTGTCGCATTTCATGGCTCAGTGAGGTCATGACTGACTATTGTTCCCATCCCACAGATAAAAACTTAAGGCACAAAGAAATGAAGCAAGTGTCCTCGTGTCTCATGTCTGCAAGTGAAGAAGCCCGGCCATTTATTTGGCGCTTGAACCTCAAGCTTTCCCTTTCTACCCTGAGCTCTACCCCTTACAGTTGCAGGGCGCCCTCCAGGGTAGTCAGATCAGTGGCTCACTGCAATTAGTGGGCTGTGTGAGGATGGGCTGGGGCTCTCAATTCCAACAGAACTGTCTTCCCTGGGGCCTGCCACTTCCTGCCGTCAGGCTCCGGGCAAGTAAACCCAAAGCCCAAACCTTCCCCTTTTGAGACCCCATTCATGTGCTCAAGGGAGAGCTGTTAATAGTTAACCCTGCCCCTTGTGGGCTCCAGTGCGCCCTGTCTATGGCTCCTCTACCCCTTTACAACTTCCCGGAGTTTCCCGCCTCGCCCGTCAGTCTGTCTCTGGATCAAACCCAAAAGCGGTTTCAAAGTCCCTTCCAGAAGCCTTCTCTGACCCACATGGCCTGAGCCCCGTGTCTCCATCCCATCCTCCTGGGCAGTCTTGCCCAGCTGTAGCATAACTTGCTGACCTGTTCTTCCTGGGTCATAGGGTTCTTAACTGGGGCATGGAATTCCAAGGAATCTGGGCAAAACTATTTCATCTTTGTGCTAACATCTAACTAAGAGCTCTAAAATGTAGGCAAGGAAGTCATGCCGTGGCTAGGGGTGGTACCGTGGCTGATTTTCTCTCAAAGGCCCTTGACCATGGCCACTGGCCATCAGGCACATGCTGCACAGATCAGTTGGTGCCGTCATCTCAGAATGTATCTCGAAATAGTGTTTCTATCCATCACTTGTTGTTGTTGTTTTTTTTAAAGATTTTATTTATTTGACAGAGAGAAACACAGATAGAGAGGGAACACAAGCAGAGGGAGTGAGAGAGGGAGAAGCAGGCTTTCCGCCGAGCAGGGAGCCCGATGTGGGGCTTGATCCTGGGTCTCCGGGATCATAACCCGAGCCGAAGGCAGTCGCTTAACAACTGAGCCACCCAGGCGCCACCTATCCATCACTTGTTTTGATGTGGTAGTTATAGAGCATCAGATCTTATTTAATGTGTGGATAATCACCTATATTTCTGAATTACAATTGGCTTTTTCATATTTTTATTACTGTATTTCAAAGTAGCTGGTTTCCTCGTAATCCCATACGTTTTGTGTATTTTAAAGCACTATTCCAGAAGGGTCCACACTCTTCACCAGCCAGCCAAACGCTTTCATAGCTCAGAAATGAGTTAGACTCCCTGAACAAGGGGTGCCTGGGTGGCACGGTCAGTTACGCGACCGACTCTTGGTTTTGGCTCAGGTCGTGATCTCAGGGTTGTGAGATGGAGCTCCAGGCTGGGCTCCAAGCAGTGCCCTTCTCCCTCTACCCCTCCCTCTTGTGCTCTTTCTCTCTCATGAAAAAATAAATTAATCTTTAAGAAAAAAAATATCCCTGAACAAGGTTGTCGGCTCCCCCCATTTTTATCTCAGTGTGTACTTTCTAATTAAGTTCTTCTTTTCTTTAAAAAAATATTTATTTATTTGAGAGAGAGACAGAGGATGGGGGAGGGACAGAGCAGAGGGAGAGAGAATCCCAAGCAGACTCTGCACTGAGTCTGGAGCCCAAAGTGGGGCTTGAACCCATAACCTGAGCCAAAACCAAGAGTCGATGATGAACTGACTTGCACCACCCAAGTGCCCCTAAGTCCTTCCTTCTAGCTTATCTCTTATCTCAGGTCGAACAGCACAGGCAAAGCATCCCGTGATGGAAACCAAAACTACTCCCCAAGCAACAGGGACTGCCCTGACAGCCACAGGAAACTGCGGGATTGACCCCAGACATGGTCAACCTGACCTTTTATGCCCACCTGCAGGACCTTCCCTTTGTCCCACATTTTCCTTACATAAACCAGCATGTACTTTCAGCACTTTGGAGACCGCCTTCCAGACACTAGTCCGCTCTCTTCCCCATGATGGCCTCGCTGAGAGAAACCGCTTTCTTGTTTAGCCACCGCTCGCCTTTCTGCCTTTGGGTTTTGTCAGTGGAGCAACCTGGTCTGTTTGGGGCCCTCACAGACAGATGCTCTTGTTCCCTTGGGTCCCAGTTTTATCCCTGCCTTAAGGTGAAGGGAAAGAAAAAGACGACCTAGCACCATCTATTGTGGCTTCCCCGAATCACCTTGGGAACTTTCTAGACTTGTAGGTCCATCTCTACATGGAATTCCTCTCTGGGCAGGAGGAGGGGTCTCTACAAGCCCCAGCGATGCAATGTGAGCCAGAGTGAGGAATCAACAGAGGCTAGGCGTGCATGGCTGGGTGGGTGCTCAGCGTCCCTTCTCTCTCGTTCCCTGTTCTCATCTCCATGGGGCAGTGGTCCTTGCTCCTACCACTGCGGGGGAGGAACCTGGGCTGGACAAGCCCAGTAGGCAGTCTATGGCGTGGGACACGGTCGGCTTATGCTCTAGCCACTGGCAGCTCCCCGGGGCCGCTGGCACCGCACAGCCGCATGGTGCCTTGCTGAGGATTTTTTCTTCTCTCAGTAGGCGTTTATGGGCTCCTGAAGACAGGGAGCGAATCTTTTCACCCCCGGGTCTCACCCCGGGTCTCACCCCAGGCTCTTTGGTGGGTTCTGGCCTGGGTGTGAAACCCTCCTTTCCCACTTGTGCTACACCCACCCCTACCCCAAGATGTCCCTGCTATTGGGAGCCCCTTGGGGGGCAGGCCCTGGGCCCCTCAACTGTTCATCAGGCACTCATTGGACAGACACCCTCTCCACCCACGTCTGCAGTCCTGCTGGTCCTATGCCTCAAATGCCCTCATTGACTTCTCTCCAGCTCCCGGCCACCAGCTTTGTCCAAGTCCCGGCATCTGTCACCAAGACTCCTATAAGGTCTCCTCATTCACCTCTCTTCCCCTCTTGCTCCAAAATCTCTTCTCCTTGCTGCAGGCAGAGTGATCTCAATTCACAAGTCTGTTTAATCCACCGCAGTCCTCTAGCATGGACACATTCGCCTCAAAGCAGCTCAAGTCTCTTCAGAGTATCCCAGTGCTCTCAGGACAAGTTTGGTGCTGATCTGAGCCTCTCCTCCTTGCTCTCTGCTCAAGCCACACTAGCCCTCTTCTGGTTCCTCAAATACTCCATCCTCCTCCCAGCCACAGGACCTTTGCACACACGTGGTTTCCTTTCTTCCCACTCTGCCCAGTTGATGTCTACTCATTCTTGAGATCTCAACTCAAGTATTCCTTTTTCAGGGAATCCTCCATGGGTTCCACGCTTGGTTGTATTCCTTGTTTTCACACACTAAGCCCTTGTACCTCTTCTGCTTAACACTCATCATAGACTATAATCAAACACTTTGTTTCATGAATTTCTTGATGAACATCAACCTTTTTCATCAGACCATACTCTCTAGGGAGCTAGGCCCAAGTCCATTTCTGCCCACCCCATCAGGCACCTACATGGAATTGACAGTCTGGATACATGAATGAGAGCACCAGGCATAAGTCAGGCCCAGCCCTGGCCCTCTGGGACCCTGACTGCTCCCATGTGGGCTGGCCCCAAGGCCCACAGTGGGCAGGCTACCCTGCACAGCCAATAGTGAACAGAAGAGATAAATGCTCAGAGGGCTTCCAAACCCCAAGATTGTGAGCTTGCTTCTTTTGTAATGGGAAACACAGAAGCAGAGGTCAGAAAACGTGCATGCCCAGGCCAGGCTTTGGGCTGTGGCTGTGCCCTTGGCCGAGTTATGTCACCTCTCTCAGCTTTTTCTTTCTTTCTTTTTTTACAAGCAACACCGATCATTTCCAGCTGTACACACATTTATCTCTTTTATATGTTTTCCTTATCTGCAAATGGGAATAAAAGAAACACCTGCCTCACTGGGCTATTATAAGGATAAATGATGTGACTATGTCGTAAAAGACCGTGGACAGTGGTGAGCAGCTGGTGGGGCTGGGGTTGGGAGATTGACGTACCTCCGGGCTCCTGGAGAGCCAGGGTGGATTCATAAGGCACACATGGACGTGAAAGTGCCAGAGAGCCCAGGGCAGACTCTGGACCCGGGGTGTGGGGCAAGTGTGGGTCCTGTGGGCATCATGGCCTTTACCCATGATGGGCACAGAGCAGCCCGTGGCTGTTGGGCACCCGCTAACATGACTGTAGTCTCAGAGCTATCACGGCTTTTTCCTCCTGGTGATTGAAGGTTAACTCAGGGAGGAGGGATGGCTTGGCACACAGGGGGTCACTCCCACTGACCCTCTGCCCCTGCTGCTGGCCGTGAGCACTCCCAGGTCACTGGGAGGTGCCAGGTGGCAGCCGGCCACGAACCGTGGCAAAGGCGAGATCAGAGTGGGATCCCAGAGGAGAAGGGGCCCTTCCCTGAGCCTCTGTGTGGGCTGAGGAAGGCTTCCAGCGGGGGCACTGAATGGCTGCTGAGGGATGAATGGGTGGGGGCAAAAGGTGCTGAGGTGAGGGGGGTGCAGAGAAGGGAAAAATGAGGCATAAGAGATCTTGATGCATTCTTGGAGGGGTGTAGTGCTGAAAAGGCCTTGTCTGCCTTGGGGGAGATCCAGGACTTTATCTGGAAGACACTGGTGAAAAGTGAGGCCCTTAAAGGTTTTTAAGAGGAGAGAATGGGGACACCTGGGTGACTCAGTTGGTTAAGCAGCTGCCTTCTGCTCAGGCCATGATCCCAGGGTCCTGAGATCGAGTCTTGCATTAGACTCCTTGCCCGGCAGGGAGCCTGATTCTCCCTCTCCCTCTGCCTGCCACTCTGCCTGCTTGTTCTCTCTCTCTCTCTGGCAAACAAATGAAAATATTTTAAAGAGAGAGAGAGAGAGAGAGAGAGAGAGAGAGAGAATGACACAGTGAGGTTACACTAATGCTACTCTATGTGATTAAAAAAAAAGATTTTATTTTAGAAAGAGAGAGAGAAAGTATGCATGAGCAGGGGCAGAGGGAGAGAGCACTCTAAGCAGGCTTCACACCCAGTACAGAGCCCAACTCGGGGCTCCTTCTCACAACCCTGAGATCATGACCTGAGCTGGAACCAAGAGTCAGATGCTTAACCGACTGAGCCACCCAGGTGCCCCATAACCCATGTGATCTTAAAAAACATGTGCACAAGTGTCTGTATATACATATCTGAAAATGTCTGATATGGGGATTCATCCTTTTTCTGTAGCAGGGTCCCCTTGGCAGCCTGAGGAAGCCTTCCAACTCCTTAGAATAATGTTTTTAAATACATCAAGTAAAATGCATAGAATTATAAAAGAAACCAATGATACCGAAATACAATTATTAAAATATGAAAAATGGGCAAGGTAATGATATATGCCACTCTGTCTCAGCTAATAAGACCTTCACGGGCTCATTGTAATTGTAAAGCCATGAGGAAAAATAACAGTATTTCATGGTTTTAGCAAGAGCTCTGATGAAATGTGACAACATCTCTGATTGTTTCCTGGTGGCAAAATCAAAGATATGATTAATACTCTTGTGATTTGTTATCTACCTTCGTAACAGAAGGAAGGACTAAATTTTCTTTAAAGGTTATTGACAATAAAATATAGGGGTTCTTTCCATCCAAATTCACAGACTTCCTGAATTCTCCCCACAGATCCCCAGGGATGAGGAGTCCCTGCTCTGGAGGATGGCCACCATGCTGGCCACTGAGACTGCCCTCTGGACAAGCACTGGGGACAAAGGTGGGAGCAAGACCTCTCCATTTCACTCTTCGGTACTGTCCAATGCCATACAATATGAGTGTGCCATCTAATTAAATAAATACATCATGTAAAGATGAAAATAGGGGCGCCTGGGTGGCTCAGTCGTTGAGCATCTGCCTTCGGCTCAGGTCATGATCCTGGGGTCTTAGGAAGGAGTCCTACATTGGGCTTCCTGCTCAGCGGGGGACTTGTTTCTCTCTCCTCCTCCCTGCTTGCATTCTCTCTTGCTATCTCTGTCTATCTGTCTATCTGTCTCTCTCTCTCTCAAATAAACAAAATCTAAAATAAAATAAAATAAAAGAAAAGAAAAGAAAAGAAAAGAAAAGAAAAGAAAAGAAAACAAAGATGAGAATAGGGAGTTTACACCTGCTATATTGTGGCGTGTGAACCAGAAGACCCAGGGTGGGAGGTCGGGAGGCTGTAAGAAGCCCTAGGAGGCCATGCTGGGTGTCCAATGGGCAGATGACGGGGCTCAGAGCAGGTCACGGCAGTGGAAATAGAAAGGACAGGTTCCTGATGGTAGGAGAAGACGGGGTTCGAGTGATGTTGCTGGCTTGAGTAGGAGGAAAGAGAGGAAAACACTCCTATGTGCCTGCTCTGGGTGTCTAGATGGATGCCAGTGATCACAAGGAGAGGAGGTGGGCTGAAGGGACCTGGGGAAGGAGGTGAGGAGTAGACCAGGGTGTGGGATATTCTTTCCAGGAATAATAGGCCCATGCTTAATACCTAACCTTTTCAAGAGACTGGATGTGCAAAGAAGACAATGGCCAGTTCGTATATAGAAGTATGTCCTGCAGTCTGCAGTGACCAGCCTGGTAGAAAAATCACAGCCTCTACAGCAGGTGGCCCGAACAGTCCGGATTTGTGCAATGATGGCCAGCTTTCCTCAGTTTTGCCCCCACTCTCTACCCCACTTCTAACTCTGGACCAACCAGCTAAAGCCAAATACGCATCCCTAACCAATCACACAGGATGTCCGGCGTCTATCGGCTTGCTGTGCTAACAGCCTCTGGTCTGGGCGCCTACCCCCCCACCCCAAGCCTCCCCTTTCCCACTGTAAAGCATTCTGATCCCCACCGGCCTTCGAGGCTCTGCTAACAGGGAGCAATGGCAGCTGGCTGCTTGCCTTTTCCTCTGCCCAATCTCATTCCGGAGATCTTTGTTTATTTCTGCACCACAGTGTGAATGAGTTTGTTGCATCATTTTCTGCTCTAAGAGGCTAAAGGGCAACAATGGGTTCCTGAGTGTCAGAGAAGACAAATGTGGGGAGGAAAGTCCTGACCTTACAGTTTGGGCTGAGGGCCAGGTGTGTCCACAGAAGAACAAAACAGCAGGCATGAGTGACTGTGAGCAAAGCATTCCCACACTCGGTGCCTTCCATCCCCACGACAGCCCAGGCCTTGCCTCTGGGAAATTACTATTGAACATGGACGGAATGTGATAATTTGGGAACAAAGTCCAGACTGGGGAAATGTGTCTCTCTCTCCCTCAGGGATCCCTCTGGCTTTGGAGGCTGGGTTCTTCTAATTCTACTCCCAGGCCCCCCGGAGGCCAGGAAACTTGTCTCCAGGTGCTGGCTACACTCAAGGACTACACCTCACTGCCCTCGGGCCTGTGACCAGCTGCCACACCTCACCTTCCTGATTTGCAGGTGGGAACGCTGCGGCCCCCCTGTCAGGACAACAGGCCCTATGAACAGAAGTCACCTCTGGAAAATAAGTCAGGTGTCCACGTAGAGCCTAGGGCTAGCTGTGCCTTCCAGGGGCTAGGGATTCAGACGAGAGGCAGAGGGTGCAGGGAACCACCATCTACAGCCCAGGGTACCAGAGATCCTACTATGTAGACAGGTCCTCATTTTATCTTCACAAAGCCCCTTAGGGAGGAGTGAGCTGGTGAGGTTACACAGCTGTACGTGCTACAGTGTGGATTTGAACCCACATCTGCCTGGCTCCCAAATCCCTGTTTTTTTCCCTGGACTCTGCCTTCTTGATCAAGAGCCAGGAAGTTTCAAAAGATAGAGGTGGACCCCAGAACTGAGGTCCAGATTCCACATTCAGTCTTCATGCCCACAGTGAATCATCTGAGCCCTGCTCTGTCTTTGGGGTGCAGGAATAGCTTAGGGTCTATTAGTCACACGGTCTTAAAGCTCACGTGGGAGGCAATACAACGGACCGTTCATCTAGTCTAGGAGAGCAGCTGATTCAGATTAAGAAATTCTGCCTTCTGTTCCTCATGTCACTACAATCTGGATTTTAGCTAAGCTCTGTCCTGAAACACTGTGCCCCTAGAAGACTGTTTTTTCAGATGGTCCCATGGCAGGGTGGGGAGGTGGGGCACCTGCATTTTGACCCTAAAAACCCTCACTCCTTCCCCTGGCCTTGCAGGGCTGACAGCATTGGCTGACATCTCCCTGCCTCTCTAACACCACCTTCCCCTCGCTCGGCTCTGCAGGCCACTCTAGCCATGTTCATCCTCCTAGCTTTGCCAAGCTTGCTCTTGGCCTTGGGCCTTTGTACCATGTGTTCTTCCTGGACAGCTCTTTGCTCAGAGCCCTGCTTGACTGGCCCCCACTCATCATTCAGGTCCAAGGGTAAATATCATTGCTGGGAGGCCCTCCCTGAACACTCTATCCGGATCAGCCTGTCCCTAAGCCATAATCACAGTCAGTTTTCATATCAGATGCTTCTGCACATCTTTCCAGCCCCACCCCCCCGCACCTAAACAGTCATTGGGATGTAGTACTTGCTCCCTGATGGGTGAACGAATGAATGGGTGGGTGTAAGGTTTGGACAGCCTGTATCCCTGGACAGCGTCGGGCAGAGACCCCCAAGGCCAAGGCCACGTTCCAGTTTAGACTTTGCCTTTCTCTAGATGGGACTTCAGACACATTACTACTCTGGGCCTCAATGGGTATGTCTGTAAAATGGGATAATAATAGTACCCTCACAGTAACTCACAGGTTATTGTGAGAAATAAATGGATTAGCACTTTGAAGTGCTTGGCACCATGACTAGCACATAAATAGTATTAAATTACTCAATAAATGTCAACTGTTACAATATAGATGCCTGTCTGAGCCTTGTTGGGGAGTCCTCCTTCCCATTTCAGGTGCCAGAGGCATGGAGGTAAGCTTGGAGACTCACTGCAGACAGCAGGGACTTGACACAGCGTCCTCTTTGCCCGCAATCATGCATTCATTCAACAGGTTTCTTGTTGAGCACCTGCCATGTGCCAGGTCCCAGGATTCTGCATGGAAATAGACAAAGTCCCTGCCCTCATGGAGCCTACCTTCTAGCATAGGGAGTCAGAGAATAAATAGAAAATAAACAAGTGTAGGGGCGCCTGGGTGGCTGGCTCAGTTGGTTGGGCGACTGCCTTCTGCTCAGGTCATGATCCCGGAGACCCGGGATCGAGCCCCACATCGGGCTCCCTGCTCGGTGGGAGGCCTGCTTCTCCCTCTCTCACTCCCCCTGCTTGTGTTCCCTCTCTCACTGTGTTTCTCTCTGTCAAATAAATAAAAAAAATAATAAAAAAATTTAAAAAAAGAAAATAAACAAGTGCATCATTTCAGATAGTGAAAGCCCTTTACATAGAACAACAGGGTTTCCTAATAGAGCATGACTGGTGATGGTCAGAGAAGGCTTTTGGGGAGGAGGTGGATTGAGGCTAAAACCTAAGGACTGAGTAACAGTCATCTGGGAAAGAACATTCCAGGCAGGGAGAGCAACTGGAGGAGCACGGAGAAAGCTGGTGAGGCTGGAGAAGAGTGAACGAGAGGGAAGGGAGGATATGAGGCACTGGGGGCCACGGGGTCTCCAGGGGTGTAGCCCTGGGGACTCCTGGCTGCCCTAAGAGGTTTGGGTTTTGAGTTTGACGAGGAGCCCGTGGAAGGGCTTCCACAGGTAGTGGTTGGGTGAGGAAGTGGTAGGGAGGGGGGAGGAGAGAAATGTTGGCAGCCGGAACCCACTGGGGAGGAAGTGGCAAGTAATTCCACTCAGAGTAGTTCGTAGATTTCGAGTCAGCAGGACCCACTGGTGCATGTGGAAATGAAGGAAAAAGAGGAGTCGGGAATGACTCTAGGAGCGCCTGGCTGGCTCAGTGGGTAGAGCATGCGACTCTTGATCTTGAGGGTTGTGAGTTCAAGCCCCACATTAGGTGTAGAGATTACTTAAAAATAAAATATTCAGGAAAAAAAAAGGAAAAGCTCTGAAGCAGAAAATTGAACCACACCTTGGTAAGATGGCTGGAAGAACCAGCTGTTAAAGATGAGCGAGCAGTGTTGTTTTGGATGTGTCCGTGTAGAAACAAACATACGCTGTTTCAAAGAGAAGAGAAGGGACCAAGGGTCTAATGTTAGCTGGGAAATACTGAGGTTAAGACTGGGGAGTTGTCAGCATGGAGATAGTCAAAGTCACCTAGGGAGGGAGTGGGAATTAGTAGGGGGCGTGGAAGGCAGCCTCTCTGAGACCCGGAAGCTGCTTTAAGGAAAGGGGGAGGGGCGGAGGGGCGTGCAGACAGATTTCTGGGACTTGGGTCTTGATAGGGTCAGAGAAAGCTAGCCTATGTGGAGGGAATGTGGCGTTCGAGGAGGGTCTTTGTTTTTTCCATGGTGAGAGAGATTACAGCATGTTTGTATGCTGATAGCAGAGATTGGGAGACAGGGAAAAATTGAGGAGGCTGGAGAGGGGATAATTGCAGGAGCAAAGTCCTCAAGGGGAGCTGGTTTCCTGAGCCCCAGCGGAGGGCTGGACTCCACAGGTAGGACCGGGAAAAGGGGGCAGATCTGTGAGGCCAAAGCAGGCAGCAGGGCAGGGTGCCGCACGGCAAATGGGGCTCCTGACCCCAGCCCTCCCGCCAGGGGGCCTGGCTTCTCCTTCTGACTCTTCCTGTGTGACCTTGGGCAAGTTGCTGAATCTTTCTGGGCTGTACTTTCCTGAGCCGGGAAATGGGAATCAGGTCCTGTCTGGCCTAACTCCTGCAGTTAACACACTTGGCCCGACCTGTCTGAAAACCCGTCAGATGGGTCCCCAGCACAGGGAGGTCACTGGCTTTGGCTGAGATGAGGGTCTTCCTAAAGGCCAGCCAGGTCTTGCCACCTGCCAAGTGTCAGGGGCTGAGGAGCTACGCCACAGCACCCCACTCTCTCACCCTTTCGGGATACCATGAACAAAAAGCCTGAGTCGATTTCCCTTTGGGGGGGGGAGGATGAAAATGGCTCAATGCGCAGTCCTAGGGTTATGGGGTGGGGGTTGGACCAGGATCCTGATGCCTTTAGGAGGCAGCAAGGTAGAGAGGAAGATAGCCCAGGCTTTGGCGCTCGACCGCACCCCAGCTCTGCCGCCTTCTGTGACCTACCAGAGGGGTTTGTACCACCAACTTGAGCTTCAAGACCATCCTCCTGAACTGACCATTCTCCAAAGCCCCATAACTTTAGATTTGTCATTTTATCTTCTTTTACTTCCAAGGGGGTCCCCAGTGTGTATTATAGCCAAGCTCTGTGAAACCAGGATCTGCCTTGGGATTTGGGCAAGTGACTAAACCTCACTTTTCCCATCTGTAAAATGGGACAGTCAGGCTTATCTCTTAAGATGAGAGGAAGGGTCCGTCGGGGGAGGGGAAAGATGAGAGGAAGGGTCACTGGGTGGGGGCTCCAATAAATGGGAGTCAAAGTTATAGTTCCTGCTGCTTGGTGGAGGAAGGCACTAGGCTGTGGCTCCTGTCCCTCCATCCAGGGTGTGCTGTCTATGGTGCCCACTGGCAGGGTTCTGTCCATTGTCCAATTCCTGCCCCTCTCTCTCAGCTGACTTAGCCCTTGGGATCAAGGGTGAGCTCTTTCTCTTTCCATTTACACTCTGTCTCTCTCTCTTTTTAAAGGTTTTATTTATTTGAGAGAGAGAAAGCGGCAGAGGGAGAGGGAGTAGTAGGCTCTCCGCTGAGCAGGGAGCCCGATGTGGGGCTCAATCCCAGGACCCCAGGATCTTGACCTTAGCCAGAGGCAGAGCCTCAAACCGGCTGAGCCACCCAGGTGTCCCTCTGTTTACAGTCTTAAAGACACAAACTGCCTGAAGCCAGCTTCCTCCTACTCCCTTTCCACCTGTCTCCAGCAGCCGGCCCCACTCCCACTACTGAGCGGAGCAGGGGCTGGGCAAGCCCACAGTAGACAGAGAACCCCAGCTGCCTCCACCTGTACCCACTTACAGAACTGACTTCCCGTCTCCCAAGGCAGTAGATTTCCAGTGCACCTAAGCCATTCACCTTGGGCTGCTACTCCCGGGTGCCAAGCTAAAGCCCCCTTTTAACCCTCAGTTAACCTCTTAATGTTTTAACCCTCAGTTAACCTCTTAACCCTTAGTCTCAGGAGGACCAGGAGGTCACAGCCTCACTTCCAGGACAGGGAGGGATGAGTAAACCGTGTTGGTCCTAAGGACACCCAGCCCTCATCTGGACTGCCCTCCCCTGTCCTTCCTCCACCCCTCTGGAACCAAACCCCGAGTCCTTACCTTGGCGGGAATGAGGATGGGCAGGGGCAGAAATAAAATGGGCAGGAAGAGCACAAGCAGGTAGGAGCGATAGGCCCACAGGCCCTGCCAGCAGGTGGCCATGCTGTGACCCGAAAAGGGTTCCTGGAGCCTCTGCCTCCGGGATCCAGGGAGCTGAAGGAGCGATGGGGCAGGTAGGCGGCAGACCAGGGCAAACTTATATAAAGCCGATGAGTGTTAACCATTGACCCACCCTGGCAATCGGACTGTTTTGGAGTGCGGGAGGTGAGAGTAAGGAGGAGGGACCTGCCAGGAGGTATAAAGATCAGGAAGACTTTGCAGAGAAAGGGAGCAGGCAAGATCAAGGCATAAAAGCTTTGGGTCCTTTCAAGAAGTTAAGCCCAAACTTAACTCATTCGGTGTGTGGAGGCTGCTAAGGGCTGCCTCCTGAGGAGGTGGAGAAGGAAGGGCGTCTGGGAAACCCCAGAGCCAGCCTCTGCAGAGCAAGACCACGGGCCCCCTGCCAGCTCAGCCTTCCCTCTCTCCTTTTATTCCCCCAAAGCTGGTTATCTGCAGTGAGCTTCCTACTTGGCCCATCGAGGCAGCCTGCCCTCTAGGAGTTTTTAGTCTAAGATTGGAGCCCAGCCGATCTATAGCAAGCCTTCTTCCTCTATCAAGGAAACTGTCAAAAGTTACCCGTCCTGTCTCTTATTCACTGTGTGACATTGAGTCACTGACTTAACCTCTCTGAATAACTGCTTCCTTGTTCTGCTGGCACATCTTCTTATTATGAGGCATGACTGAGACAACCTATGGTATGTTGATCAGAAAAGGTTAGTTTGTTTTTTTTTTCAAGTTCTTCCTGGTCGCCCACCCCTACCCCAAACTGCCACAGAAGACCAATTCATCCATCCATCCATCCCTTTACCATCCCAGTCACCAAACAAGTATGTGGCACCAACTGTAGATTCAGCCCTGGGTTCAGTGCCAAGGTCGCACAAATTACGGTGCTGCCGCTAACAGTAAACGTTTGTTTAGCATTTAGGAGAGCTGGTTAGCGTACTATTTCATTTACTCTTTACAAAACACGCTATGAATTAGGTGTGACTGTCCATTTTACAGGTGGGACAACTGAGGCCCCAGGACACAGAGTCACCCAGAATGCAAACATGTTTTCTGAGTGCCCTGGGGAGGTCTAAGCCCATCGAGGGGCTCCAGGAGAAAGGAGAGAATGAGAAGTGCGGGGAATGGAAGCTAAAGCTTAGAAGCTGAGTCTAATTTGGTTGCCAGGCACTGAAGGGAAGATCCCCGGCAGAGAGAAGAGCGGGCCTGAGGCCCGGAGGGAGATGTGTGCGTCAAGGTGTTTGTGTTGGCGGGGGCAAGTCGTGGTTGCAAGGAATCGCTGGGGTCCGTCCACCCAGAGCCTCTGTCTCCCAGGGCTGGCCCCTCCCCTCACCCCATAACTGCGCGCAGGAGAAATTTGACCCATATTTCCACAATTCTGTTGACGATCCTTGTGTGCCTGGATGGGAAGGCAGGATGTTGGGACGAATGTTTCAGGATGGAAACACAGCCTGGGCAAAAAGGCGGAACCGTGGCGGAGTTCAGAGCACAGAAGGTTCCCTGTGGTTGGAGTACGGGTTTGCAGAGGGCAGGACTGAGGGCCGATCACCACACTTCCAGGGTGCTCAACGAACCAACGGCCTGGCCTGGGCTGGTATGCCAATGACATCCTCCTGGAGCCGGGGAGTCTGTGGGAGAGAGAGCCCCGGTGCCCTCTGCGAGGAGAGCAGAGAGCTGGGAGGGAGTCAGGTCACAGGACTGCTGGGCCAGCCTGGTGGGAAGCCACAATAGGACAGGACAGACAGGCCACCCTACAGCCCTGGACGGGTAT
This sequence comes from Spilogale gracilis, assembly GCA_004023965.1. NCBI lineage: Eukaryota > Metazoa > Chordata > Mammalia > Carnivora > Mephitidae > Spilogale > Spilogale gracilis. Next base: position 71,902 of record PITA01004552.1, read on the forward strand.
GGCTTCTTCCCTCCCACTCAGCCAACCTGCCGCCTGCTCAGGGCAAGGCAAGGAGCAGTCAGGAGGCTCAGAACAAAGGGTCTCAGATATCTAAGACAATACCTGAATTCTGTCTCCGCGCAGAGGTGACCTCTTCTTCCGCCCAGGGCTTTAGAGGAGCCATGAGGGGAGCGGGGCTGGGCCTGTCCTCGAGAGGAGACAGGAGACCTCCGGTATGCCTGCGGACTGCAGCCCAGTGTACCCATCCCCCCACCCCCACCTCTGGCACACACACAACCTCCTTCGAAGTCACAGACCCTCAGCACCTTCACTGAGCGTCTTTTGAGGACCCAGGGCAGCTTGGTGGGGCTGCGTCCCCAGGAGCCAGGCCCCATGAGTGATCAGTTCCTCTTCAAGGGACCTGCGGGGAGTCTGCACTCAACACTTCTATTAGGAGGACTTTCCCCCACCTGGTGGTTGCAGCCAGGGTCCCCCACCCCAGGCCTGGCTCACTTTGCCCCACCCCTCCATTTCCATCAATGATTGCTGCAAATGATCGTTTGTGTGTGTTTTCCGTGGCTCTTAGCGCATATAAGCACGCCATGACAGGATGCTGTGACTATCATTTTCAGTCTTTGTGGGGCCCTTCCTGTGACAGGCCCATTCATGATCTCAGGGAGGAGTCTTGACCTTGCACTTGGACCATTGACCCTCCTGGAGAGGACTGCCTGAGAACAGCTGAGGAGGTCCCGGCAGGACAGGAGATGGTCCCCAGCTTACAAGGAGATGGTCCCCAGCTTACAAGAACCAGCCTATCCTCAGCAGCAAGAGGCACATACACAGGGGAGAGAGAGCCAGAGCTGAGGTTGGGGCCCAAAGGTGGCTTTGAGGAAGTTTGGATGAGGATGCATTCAGACAAAGGCCCCTGAGACAGCTGGGGGTTGAGCAGGTAGGGTTCAGAGCCTGCAGGGGCACAACCTAAATGGTCCTGGAAAGGTGGGGAAGGCTGGACGTGGTGGGGAGCACCAGAAATGAGATGTAAGAGCTGGAGCTGCCTGGCCTAAAGGGGAGAAGACAGGGTGTGGGGTGGTGGTCAGATCTTTGGCTGAAGCATAGGGCGTGAGTGTTCTGGGCAGAGAGGACCACAGGGAGCAAGGTAGGAAGGCACACTGTGGCTTTTTTAGGGCCCCCTGGTGAAAGGTGATATGGGTCCCAGCCCTGGAAGGGCCCTTCCCGGGTGGCTAGCCTGCCCTGAGGCAGGAGGGGGAAATGGAGGGGATCCTACACTGTGTGGGAGGGCAGGCACCTAGCTCAGAGCTCTGAAAATCCCAGACCCAGAATCTGACTCCAGAGGCCCTTGTCTTCTAGGGCTTTCCAACCACGCATGTTTATCTTATCTTTTATCTGTTTCTATCCCCCAACAGCACTTTGCAGGCTGCTCAGCAGGTGCTCACGTGACCCTACAAGACCCCATCCTTGTGATGCAGGTTGGGCATGCAGAGGGGGTCCCACTGGACCAGCCAAGAAGGTCCTTGGCTTCACACAGGATAGCAATCAAATGGGAGCCAAGAGAAAATGAGACAGTTTATTAAAGACATGGAGATGGGGCGCCTGGGTGGCTCAGTTGTTGAGCAACTGCCTTCGGCTCAGGTCATGATCCCAGAGTTCTGGGATCTAGCGCCGAGTTGGGCTCCCTGCTTGGCAGGAAGCTTGCTTTTCCCTCTCTCACTAGCCCCTGCTTCTCCCTCTCTCACTAGCCCCTGCTTGTGTTCCCTCTCTAGCTTTGCTTCTCTCTATCAAATAAATAAAATAAATAAAATCTTTAAATAAAAAATATGGAGAAAGCGTAGATACAGACAGAGCGTCAGGGAGACCCCGAGAGGAAGGAGAGTGAGTCTTGTCTTTGCTTGGGGTCTGGGGTTTTTACTAGGGAAGGTGGTCCAGCATGCATGTGTTCTCAGTAATCTAGGAATAAAGTCTAGGGGTCCTCCAGAAGTCACTTAAGCCCTGCAGCCAGGGTCTTGATGAGTTAGTGGTTTTGGAAAATGGTCATGACCAATGACCCCATCAGGCTGTTCCTTAGATGTTATTCATCATGTTGGAAGACTCCAGAGACATCGCTAACTCCTTGACATGCATTACCTGTGCTAGAAGGTATGCGTAAGGTGGGGTTTGTAGCTCCTGGGAGGACTCGAAGCAGGAAAAGGAGTCCAAAAAGCAGGTCCTTTAGTTGCCATCTCATTTGCTTTCCTCTTTGCCTCAACTCTCTCCTCTCCTGCCATGACGCCACTCTTTCCAGAGTCTCACTGGGCCCTGCATTTACTAAGATCTCTGGGAGGTGCCCATGTTCTTGCTTCTCTTAGGCATACCTTTCCCCCTCCCTCCCCTGCGTTGTGGGCTAAATCTTGCTTACCTTTCAAGTCTCAGCCTCCGACTGAACTTCTTGGCGAATGTTCATTACCAGCTGGAACAGGTCCCCTGCTGAGTGCTCTTGAAGCACACAGGACATTCTCCTCCACCAGACTCAAATTTCCACAAGGGTAGGGTCTGTCCCTGCAGACCTCTCCAGCCTCTTGAGCAAATATCCAACAAATACTTTGAAAGGATGGATGAGTGGATGGACGGATGGGTGGGTGGATGGATAGGGTGCCCTTGTGATAATTTATAAGGTTCATGCCAGAGAGTCAAGCCCTCTTACCATCTCTGGATCTTTCAATAGGACGATGGGGGCCAGTGGCCAGGTAAGAAGGCAAGGAGGTCAATGGGTTTTTACCACCATGAAGACTGTGAAGAGGCTGCAGGGTTGGCCCTACCCACTTACTCTAGAAGCTGAGCCTGGGCAAGAATCTACAGAATGTTCTGATGCTGATAGGGATCTGAGACTCATTTAGATACAGTCAACCCAACCTCCTCCCAGCACTACTGAGCAGCAAGCCTGTGCTCTTCCAGGTTTTCATGCCTCGCTCCTTTTAAAAGTTGTGATATATACGCAAGGTAAAATTTGCCATTGTAATCAGTTTTATATGTGCAGATTAGTACTGTTAAGTATAATCGCATCATTTTGCAACCAGTCTCTAGAACTTTCTCATCTTGCAAAACTGAAACTCTATACCCATTAAGCAAGAACTCCCACCTCCTTCCCCCCAAGCCCTGGCAAGCACCGTTCTGCTTTCTGGTTCTATAGGTTCTACTTTTTTCCTTTTTTAAAAAAAGTAGGCTTAGGGGTGCCTGGATGGTTATTTTTTCTTAAAAAATAAAAAATAAATAAAAAATAAAAAGTAAACATCGCTTCAAACTTGATTTCTTTTGGCAATATACTCAAAGATGGGATTGCTAGATCATATGTTAATTGTTTTTAGTTTTTTTTATTTTTAAAGATTTTATTTATTTATTTGACAGAAACACAGCCAGAGAGGGAACACAAGCAGGGGGAGTGAGAGAGGGAGAAGCAGGCTTCCCACTGAGCAGGGAGCCTGATGCGGGGCTTGATCCCTGGACTCCAGGATCATGACCCAAGCTGAAGGCAGACGCTTAACAACTGAGCCACCCAGGCGCCCCAAGTTTTTAGTTTTTTGAGTTAATTCTATACTGTTTTCCATAGTGGCTGCACCAGTTTACCTTCTACCAACAGTGCACGAGGCTCCAATTTGCCACATTCTTGCCCACACTTGTTATTTTCTGTTTTTGTGGGGTTTTTTGTTGTTTTTTTTTTTTTTTGCTTGTCTGTTTCAGTGCACCATCCTAACGGGTATGAGGTGCTATCTCGTTGTTTTAATTTGCCTTTCCCTAATGACAAGTGATGTTGAACATCTTTCCATATGCTTCTTGGCCATTTGTATATTTTGGAGAAATGTCTCTTGACATTTTCCCCATTTTTAAAAACAAGTTGTTTTTTGTTGTTTTTGTTGCTGCTGAGTTGTAGGAGTCCTTTATTTATTCTGGATATTAACCCCTTGTCAGATATATGACATGCGAGTGTTCTTCTTTCATCCCATAGGGTGCCTTTTCACACACTGAGTCCTTAGATATACATACCCAGCTCTTATGAGGTCTGTTTACTCCTTTAAACTTACTTTTGGCATTTGTTTTCACCTGATTTCACCTATCTAAATGTGTGGAGGCCACAGAGTCAGGAGAGATGGTAGGATTAACACTGGCTTCCGATTTTGGGGTCTCTGAACCTGATCCCATCCATTCATTACCCACCCGGTATTCATTCATTCATCCAGCGAACACTTGCAGAGGAGCATGGCCGAGTTTTGGAATCAAACAGACCTAGGTTTGAATCCTGCCCTTTGTAAGCTTAGTCCCTATGTGACTTTGGACAGAACAACCTCTCTGAGCTTCAGTTCTGTCTATATAAAGCAGAAAAGAAACTGAAAATGTAGCCAGAAAAGGACACTCAAATCTACCTTGCTGGATGTTGGGAAGAGCTGGAAGGCCTGTGCAAACAGGTGGCCTGGGGTGAGGACCCCCTAAAGGCAGCCGTTATTATTTCTTGGCGGCCAGTACTGGGGACGCAACCCTTCCGCAGGCCCCTTGAGTCTCAGGACCAAGGAACCAAGACTCTCATGGGGTTCAACGTCAGTTTAGTTGTTCAAAAGACCATTACTTGTTGACAGATGCAGCGGAACTCCCTGCCCAACCGTGCCTCTCCCAGCTGAGACAGTGACCAAGTTCCCCTTCGGTCCCGACCTTGAAGGCTGGGCGGCAGGGAGTGTGTCCTGTCCAGCGAGGAGGCTGTGCTTGAGGAAAGCAAACATTTTATGAAAGACCTTCCACTGATGACAGCAGTATTTAATCAGATTGTTCTGGGTGGGGAGTGGTGATAAAGCTGTAGGGCTGCTAACAAGGTTTGGATCATAGAACTCTGGCTCTGAGAGCAACTGAGGACTGCCCGGAAGAGGAGAGAGGACGGAGTGGTCCTCCTAGGGAGAAACCATCTTCCTCTTGCGAAAGAATCCTCTGCTTTTCAAAGCTTAAAAAGTAGCTCCCGCGGGTAGGGAGGGAGGGCAGCCAGGCCCAGCTGTGCTCCTCACCAACTGCACGACCAGCGTGTGGTCCTTATGTCTCAGTTGCCTCATCCATAAAATGAGCACAAGAAAAACCTTCCTGGAAGGGTTGGTGTGGGGTTTCTGAGAGGGGACGCGGGATGCCCAGGAGGTCCTGAGGTCAAGGTGGCCTTCCTCCTCCCTTTCCTCTTAGACCTCTGCTTCCTGCTGGGCTCTTCAACAGGAATGGAGGGGATGGCCTTGTAGATGGGGGCAGGGGTACGGTTAACCCTTCCAGGCTGAACATCCTCGGGGCATCCCATGCCTCCACCCCTCCACTGGGCAGAATAGACACTTAACTTCTGGAATGTGCTGCCCACCCTTTCCACTCCGCGAAAATTCTCCCCATCCCACAAGACCAGGTCACAGCTGTCACCCTTGCCTGATGTCCTGGCTCTTCTTAACCACTGTCACCAGAGCTCCTTGGGGATCTGTCGCCTGCTCTGGTCTCCCGCAGGAACATACTGCTGGTGGCACCGTTTGGCGCTGGCATGTCTCACTGGATGCTGAGAGCCTGGGGAGCAGAGCCAGGACCCAATAGTTGCTCAGTGTTCAGCCCAGTGCTCTTCTCAGAACACGGGTCTCAGAGATAGTGATGGCTGGCAGACAGCTCCTGTGGGGTTGCCAGGGAGGGGGGAACCCACTGGATTCCCTGTCAGGCACCCAGAACCCCCCTCCCTCCCACATACTGATCTCATTGTTCCCTCAACAAGATGTCAAGACAGAGCCCCTTCCCACTGAATTTGCAAGGCATACAGGTCTCTAGGGGAGAGGGGGCCTCCCTCTGTCTGTCCCCAACCCTGACACCTGTCACACTCCACGTGTGATGAGGGACAGAAGGCCAGGTGAGGACAAAGCACAAACTGACACCCAGCGGCCTAACCCCCTCCCCCAACCCCTGGGTGGGATACCTGTGACGTCCCTCTGGGAAGCCCAACTATCTTAATGTTAATACCTTGCCACAAGGAAAAACAAGGCCTCCAGTATCTCTTGAGTCTTTAACATATGAAAATATTTTTCTTTTTTTTTTTTTTTTTTTTTTTTTTTAAAGATTTTATTTATTTGACAGAGAGAAACACAGCCAGAGAGGGAATACAAGCAGGGGGACTGAAAGAGGGAGCAGCAGGCTTCCTGCCGAGCAGGGAGCCCGATGTGGGACTCGATCCTGGGTCTCCGGGATCATGACCTGAGCCGAAGGCAGTCGCTTAACCAACTGAGCCACCCAGGTGCCCTGAAAATATTTTTCAAACCCCCCTTTTCCTTAAGGTCTCCCACTCCCAAATATATAATGAGCCACCCCTCACAACCCTGGGGGCAACAGCTCTTTCTGCCCACCGGCCCACTAGTCCTGTCCCTGTGCTTTAATGAAACCACACTTTTTTTTTTTTAATTTAAAGATTTTATTTATTTGACAGAGAGAGATCAGAAGTAGGCAGAGAGGCGGGCAGAGAGAGAGGAGGAAGCAGACTCCCCGCTGAGCAAAGAGCCCGATGTGGGCCTCGATCCCAGGACCCTGAGATCAGGACCTGAACCGAAGGCAGAGGCTTAATCCACTGAGCCACCCAGGCGCCCGAAACCACATTTTTTGCATGAAAGACCTCCCAAGAATTCTTTCTTGGCCCTCAGTTCCAGACCCCACCCCACCACCTCACCTGTATTCCAAAATGCCATGATGTGGACCAAGATCTAGCTAGGATTTTCACATTCAAGCTCACATTTAATTTCCACCATGCTGCCTGAGGTTGATATCATTATCATTGGACAACTCAAGCCTCGGAAAAGAGAAATGATTGGCCCAAGACCTCCCAGGTAGGAAGTAGCCAAGATAGGTCTTGAATCTGGGTCTTTGAACTGGCTTCCCCAGCTCAGGAGCCTTTCCACCAAGTCTGTAGTCCTTCCTGGCCGCTCCTGAAAGGCAGCTGGTGGGGGGCGGGGGGTGACTTGGCACCCATGCCCAGGTGAGATGAAAGGGTAAGGTTTTAGGGCCTTTGAGACATTGGGTGCCTGATGTTGGCCAGGAGTCAGGACAGTGGCCTTTGGGCAGACTACAGCCCTGCTTGTGTAACAAGCCATCCAAGCCTCAGAGTCCTCAGGAATGCTGCAGGACAGCTCCCTGACTCGGTGCAGCTTAGACTAGGCAGTCCCAGCCTGCGGGGATTTCCCGATAGCGCCAGGCTCTCACCACCCGCAGCCCAGGCCTGGCTCAAGTAGCTTTCATCCGGGAACACGGAGCAAGCATCACGTACACCCTGCCCTTGGGCCGTCATTTTCATTCCTTTGGGCCTCCATTTCCTGATCTCAAAAGGGATGATGATAATAATGGTCTCTATTAGGGTTTTTTTGGTTTTTTCTTTTTTTTTAATTTTACTTATTTATTTGAGAGTGAGTCAGAGATTGCCAGAGAGCTCCAGCTGGGAGGAGGGGGAGAAGCAGACTCCCCGCTGAGCAGGGAGCCAGATGCGGGGCTCAATCTTGGGACTCTGGGAACATGACCTGGGCTGAAGGCAGACGCTGAACCGACTGAGCCACCCGGGTGGCCCTGCATGAAGGATTTTAATTTTTTTTCCTGAAAAAAAACTTCCGTGGAGGTGAAGGCTCCATTCCAATACCTTTAGTGTCCCCCCGCCCCCCCCCCCCCCCCCGCAAACCTCATACAAGTCATGACTTACACACCTACACCATCCGGAACTGAGTCACAGTTTTCATGCACCCTTCTTACAGACAGGAAAACTGACGCGGAGGGAAGTCAGGGCAGTCGCTCCAGGTCACGCAGCCAGTAAATGACCGTGACCGAGCTGTGATTTAACTCCAGGATTGTTCAACTCTGAATCCAGGTCTCTTTCCAGGCATTACAACATTCTTGTTATCTGCTATTCAAAGTCCTCCCACCATAACCTGCCTCGACTGCCCTTTGCCATCCCAACTTCATCCACAGAAACCCACTCACTGGTCCCCTCCGTGTTTCCCTGATGTCTCCAGTGGCCTCAAAGTATATGTTCATGTCTGGATATGTGTGTACTTACGTGAGTGTTCAGATACATGTATTTGTTTTGTTTAAGATTTTATTTATTTGAGAGAGAGAGAGATCACAAGCAGGGGAGGAGGGGTAGAGGGAGAAGCAGATTCCCCTCGCAGCAGGGAGCCCGATGTGGGACTCGATCCCACAACCCTGGGATCATGATCTGAGCCAAAGGCAGACGCCTAATGGCTGAGCCACCCAGGCGTCCCACATTGTTCTTTTTCTAATTTCTTAGCTTATCACCTAGCTTAGGATAAACCATCTTGTTTCCCAATATAGGCACTTAAAGCAATATATTTCCCTGGGAGGACCACTGACTTTGACTTTATCCACTCCCTTGTTTTAAAAAGTCTTCCAAAAGGCTTGCTGGCTGGCTCAGTTGTAAGAGCGTGCAACTCTTAATCTCAGGGTCAGGAGTTTGAGCCCCATGGTGGATGTAGAGATTGGTTAAAAAATAAAGTCTTGGGGCGCCTGGGTGGCTCAGTTGGTTGGGCGACTGCCTGAGCCGAAGGCAGTCGCCCAACCAATTGAGCCACCCAGGTGCCCCATCTTGTTCCTGTTTCACTGATGTAGTATCTTCTCATATCTCTGATGATATTCATAATTGGGATTTTTTAAAGTTTTCTTTCCCCTGAATAGTTCCTATTTCCTCTGAGTGTTTTTTTTTTTTTTCCCTCGTTTGTTTGCTTTAGTTTCTGTCATCAATGTTAGAGGCTTTTCTTGGATTCTGGTGATCTCATATGCATTTGGTTATGATTAAGAGTGGGGAAAACGGGGGCACCTGGGTGGCTCAGTCATTTGGCATCTGCCTTCAGCTCAGGTCATGATCCTGGAGTCCTGGGATCAAACCCCACATTGGATTCCCTGCTCTGCGGGAAGCCTGCTTCTTCCTCTCTCAGTCCCCCTGCTTGTGTTCCCTCTCTAGCTGTGTTTCTCTCTGTCAAATAAATAAATAAAATCTAAAAAAAAAAAAGAGTGGAGAAACAAAGAACAAATTGGGTGCTTGCAGTCCACCGTAAGTTTTGCTGTGGTGACCTGGATTGGCCGTTTTTTGGAAATCCCAGGTGTCTCTATCCTTAGATCTTTTCTCTTTGGCTGTTCAGATGATTCAGGAAAGATTCTTCTAATCTGCCTAGAGGATGTAGGTTTCACTTCCAGCATTCTGGGAACCCGGTGGGGGAGGGCCAAGGCTTAGAGATGTCTCAGCTTTCAGCATGGATATGTAAATTAGTAGGTATGGTACCTAATTCCACCTTTCAGTGCAGTCCTCAACTCTAGCTGAAGACCTCCCCCATGCAAAGTCCTTTTATTAGTCTTTCCACTAAGAATCACCCCCTAGGGGCGCCTGGGTGGCTCAGTTGGTTAAGCGACTGCCTTCGGCTCAGGTCATGATCCCGGTGATCCAGAATCAAGTCCCACATCGGGCTCCCTGCTTGGCAGGAAGCCTGCTTCTCCCTCTCTCACTCCCCCTGCTTGTGTTCCTTCTCTGGCTGTGTTTCTGTCAAATAAATAAAATCTTAAAAAAAAAAAAAAAAGAACCACCCCCTATTCATCTGCTGGGTTTGCACCCAACTGCTCAGCTTTTCCCCAATTCTCCTTATTTTATTTCATTTATATAATTTTTATTAAAAATATATTTTTTTATTTATTTATCTGACAGAGGGAAACACAGCTCGAAAGGGAACACAAGCAGGGGGAGTGAGAGAGGGAGAAGCAGGCTTCCCGCCTAGCAGGGAGCTGGATGAGGGGCTTTATCCTGGGACTCCAGGATCATGACCTGAGGCAAAGGCACATGCTTATTCTCCTTATTTTAAATTTCCCTCCCACTTTCTCTCCAATTCCAGATATAATTGCAGCTTCTGATTAGGAACGATTTGGAGGGGGTGCCTGGGTGGCTCAGTCTGCTAAGAGTCTGCCTCCAGCTCGGGTTATGATCCCAGTGTCCTGGGATCGAGCCCCAGTTGGGCTCCCTGCTCAGCGGGAAATCTGCTCCTCCTTCTCTCTCTGCTGCTCCCTCTGCTTGTGCTCTCTGTCAAATAAATAAGTAAAATCTTAAAAAAAGAAAGAAAGAAAGAAACAGATGGAGGATTCCATGGTGAAACTATGGTTGCTTCCCACTGCTGTCTCAGAATTCTGCTTCTCTTCTGTTGTCACCTGGTCCTATTGACTGTCTTGGGAGGTTGCTGTTGTCATCCCCTCCTCTTGAATTCTTCCCCTCTTTCCTTACTTTTTTTTTTTTTTTTAAGATTTTATTTATTTGACAGAGAGAAACACAGCCAGAGAGGGAACACAAGCAGGGGGAGTGAGAGAGGGAGAAGCAGGCTTCCCGCCGAGCAGGGAGCCCGATGTGGGACTCAATCCCGGATCTCTGGGATCATGACCTGACCCGAAGGCAGTCGCTCAACCAACTGAGCCACCCAGGCACCCCCCTCTCTTCCTTACTTTTAAAAAGTGAGTTATCTTTTAAAATATAAGGACCGCCCTTCTAACGGGGCGTTGGTGTAGGTGAGTTTAGTTGTATATGTTGAACTGGCATTTTAACCTGGAAGTAAGTCACCTCTCAAAATCAACCCCACGTCTCCCCTCTTTCATTTGGAAGGTATAAACTCTTTCTTTCTTTCTTTCTTTCTTTCTTTCTTTCTTTCTTTCTTTTTTTTTGACCATGAACCATTTAACAGGCATGCTTTATTTAAAATCCAGAATTAGGGCGCCTGGGTGGCTCAGTGGGTTAAAGCCTCTGCCTTCAGCTCAGGTCATGGTCTCAGTGTCCTGGGATCGAGGCCCGCATCGGGCTCTCTGCTCAGCGGGGAGCCTGCTTCCTCCTCTCTCTGCCTGCCTCTCTGCCTACTTGTGATCTCTCTCTGTGTCAAATAAATAAATAAAATCTTTAAAAAATAATAGAAAAATAAAATCTAGAATTTTTCGTCATCTCTACCATTCTCCTTAACACCGATCACTCCCTCCTCTCATGCATGTAACTGTCATTCATTATTTGATTTGTTTGTTCTTTTTTTTGTTTTTACAACCTCTCTCCCAGATTAAACATTGTCATCATAATACTGCTTTGTACATACAGTTAGTGCTTGCTTTGATTTTATACGTTTCCTTGTCTGTTACTGACATTCAACTCCTTCTCCATCCCAAACCTGCTTTTGGGGATCATTTATCCTAAATTGAACTTATTATAATTCTGATGGTTTGTGTCCTTCTGAATTCTGAGAACTTCTCAGCCCATATGTCTTCAAAAATGGTCTCTTTTCATTCTCTTTAGACTCTGCTCCCGGAATCCAGATTAGACCTATAGTAGACTTCAAATTTTATTCTGTTCTCTAGGTTTCTTTCTTTCTTTCTTTCTTTCTTTCTTTCTTTCTTTCTTTCTTTCTTTTTTTACTTGACTTTTTTTACTTTCTTTACTTTTTAATTTACTTGACAGACAGAGAAATCACAAGTAGGCAGAGAGGCAGGCAGAGAGAGGAGGAAGCAGGCTCCCTACTGAGCAGAGAGCCCGTTGCGGGCCTCGATCCCAGGACCCTGAGATCATGACCTGAGCTGAAGGCAGAGGCTTTAACCCCCTGAGCCACCCAGGCACCCTGTTCTCTGGGTTTCTTAACCTTTAATCAACACAGATAAATGTTTACTTAGTCCTCTGAATTTGGTTTATTTTTATAAAGAAGCAAAACAAAACAAATATATGTATTGATTTATTTGAAATAAGAGAGGATAGAGGTATATGAGAATGCATGGCTAAAGGACTTTTTAAAAGATAACTGCTTAGTATACCGATGGGAAGTTTGGCCCCTGGAGCTTCATCTCTAGCTACCCCTCAAAATAAAAGCTAGGTGCACCACTGTGTTTTGCAGAATTTCCAGACTCTTGGCCTCTGGTCCCTAGCTTACATTGCTCTCCTGTGCTGAAGGGAGGTTAGATCACTGCAATTGCGTGGGAGTCTAGAAAGTGCAGACTTTTCTGGCCTCTACAATGTAGGAAGGCAAAATAGAAACAGACTGGAATGGTACTGAGTAAACCAAGTTTACAGTGTTTGCCACACATGTACTTTTATGTCTGGTGATAAGAGAAGCAAGGTGTATCTATGCATAGGGTCAATGTCCACTAGTGGTATTTTTTTTTTTAAGATTTTATTTATTTATTTGACAAAGAGAGAGAGATCACAAGTAGACAGAGAGGCAGGCAGAGAGAAGAGGAAGCAGGCTCCCTGCCGAGCAGAGAGCCTGATGTGGGCCTCTATCCCAGGACTCTGGGATCATGACCTGAGCCGAAGGCAGAGGCTTTAACCCACTGAGCCACCCAGGCGCCCTCCACTAGCGGTATTTAACAGTAAGATCGATGTCTGTCAGTGTCCTGCCCATAGCAGTGACTAGCTGGGTCCCAACCCGACAGTTCTTGGGCAAGCCATGGCTGTGGTTTATGGTAATTTTCCAAGCCTGATTTTCCAGGATTCTAGCCAGTTCTCTGAATTCCTCAATGATCTTTTGGAGCCTTTCTGCTTAAATTAGCTAACATTGGTATTTGTTGCTGCCAAGATTCATACCCACCTCAGTCCTACTAATTACCCAATCATTTAATGTAATTTGCTGTCTGTAAAGTAAGAGAATTCAAAACAGGCTGGGAGTAGTGGGCATTTGTCTTTTTATCTGCCTAGCTTCCACTCTTCTCCTTTTAATTCCTTTTGGAGAACCTGTCTCCCCCTATTCCGCCTCTGCAATGGGAGTGAAGCAGTCTCCACTGGACAGATCCAGGGATGATGCAAGCCTAGCCAATCAGAATGTTCCCTCCTCCTGCTCAGGTGATTTATTCCCAGCACACCCCTCCAGCCAGGTTAAGGACACTTAATGCTAATACAGTCAGTTCTCGTTATCTGGGATCACTATGTTCTATGAAGTTAGCAGAAACAGCAAATAAGCAAATACAGAACCCTTACTTCTAGGGGAAATAAAAGTAGGTTCCTATAAGCCTCTGTTCACATTTTCCTCAACCAATGGATACATAACTTTGATTTATGTGTTTCTGTTTAGACATCCTATTTAATATACGACCGATTGACTAAGAGTGAACTCACAGCCAATGGTACTATTACTCATGCATGAGGGAGGCTTATCTAACACATGCATTTTCTCCCTCAAGTACATTAGCAGCAGCCTGCTTGCGCTTCAGCATGCTAGATGGTACGTCAGTGTTATCCTTTGAGGCCATTTAAAATAGTGAAATCAGCAGGAAAAAGCATAACAATGCCAAAAACATGGCACTAAATATTTAGATAGCAAAAGGGTCACTTGTTCACAGGATGAGCTAAAGCAAGAAGGCAGAGTGTAGACTTTGTTGGACCTCAACTGGGAACAAATGTTCTGGGTGACTCAAAAAATTCTTTTCCTTTCTTTCTGTTTTGGAAGCAAAAGAGAAACAAAAGTTGCCAGGCTTTATTTAGGTTACAGATAACATATCTAACCCTATATCCAGCCCATGCTATGAAGCCCCCAGGTGACTGAAAATTCTCATCTCCACACATGTCTACAAATGACCTTGAAAGCATGGGGAAAGTGGCTCGTATTGATTTGGGGGGTTATAAATACATTTAAACCAGGAGGTCCATATCCCATGACTTATGATGACTCTTGTTGGAACCAACTTTTGTTGGAAGAGCAGTTCTATGTCTGCCAGGGATGGGCTGAGAAGCACCCCTGGGGAATCTAAGCTGGGGGCCGCTGCTCAGGTGTGCAAAGCCCACATCAGTGAAATCAGCACCGAAGAAAACAAAAGTAAAGTGGAGAGATACTTTGTCCGGAAGATGTCTGTGAACCTCAGGGTCAAGTCATGCCTGAAGCATGCTACCCCTACATTTTACTGTGCGATGAATTGATAACTTTTCCATTTGCCTAAAATGAAACAAAAGGCAACCAGTAGAAGGGTCTTACTAAGGGTGTGAAACATCAGAACATGACTCCCTACTTGTTAAAAAGACACAACTTATCAAAATGCCAAAACGATTTGAAACTTCTTCCCTTCTCCACTTGTTCCTGGAGGACTACTTTATCGTATCTTTCTTCCCTCCAGCCCCTGGCCTCAGTGTGAAAACTGAAGAAATCAATGAGCAAAGCAAGGAGGTGGCATGGGGAGTTTTGTAGGAATGATGAAAGAGGGCAAAGGAAAATAATATTGGGGTGGTCAAAAAGAGAGAGGGAGGAAAGAAAAGACCCCAAGGGGGTGACTGGTGTCAAGGAGAATGGGAGAGGAGGGGTTTGGGAGGCAAAAATGGAGAAACTTCTGGGAAGCTGCAAAGTAATAGAGGAAAGAGGATTAACATTTTTTCTCGAGATAAAATAGCCATACAGAAAAGTACACAAACTGTAAGTGTTCAGTGGGATGACTTGCCACAGAGTGAACCCACGTAACCAGCACTCACATGAAGGGACATTAGCAGCTCCTCATAGCTACTGCCTCCCACCATCCCAGTTACTATTTTCCAGTTACCACCTCCCACCACCACCCTGCCAAGAGGAACCACTGTTTGGATAGTTAACAAAATAGATTTGTCTTACCAGCTCTTGGCAGGCCATGTAGATGGACTGACACAGCATGTATTCATTTGTGTCTGATTTTTTTCAATTTGTTGTCACGTGGATCTGTAATACTTGCTCTTTAATATTCGGTTGTGTGAATACCCACAACTTCTCTGCTGTATTGACACGTATTTGGTTGTTTCCATATAGTTGGCTACCCTAGTCAAGACTTGATATTATCTCCTTTTCCTTTGAGCTCATCAGTCTGTAGTGGTACCGAGTCGTGGCTTCAATTTGTGCTTCCCTGGCGACAAGTGAAGTTGGGCAATTTTTCATATTTATCAGACATTTGAATATTGTCTTTTATGAAATACCTGTTTCGCCTTCTCCTCCTCCATTTTTCCTCTTCTTCCTCCTTTTTCTTCTCTCTGACAAAATGGTAAGGCCTATCTTCTGGGTGTGCCTCATACAAGGGGGCTGAGAATTGCAGGTCTTGGATCAAAAGGTGATAAGACCCGGAGAAGAAATATTGGCCGTCAGGTCTGGAGGGGGTGAGAGAGGTTGTAGGATCAAGGAAGCCGGTAAATGGGTATGTGTGTGCTGAGAAGGAAGTTTCTGTAGGAAAGCATGGGATGTGTTGACAGGCTAACCTTTCAGCAGTGTAGACCATTCTTGCTAACCTTTCAGCAGTGTAGACCATTCTCCTCAATGTGAAGCCCCACAGAGCCAAGAAGGCTGGTCTCTCTGAGGGTTGCAACATTCTTCCAGGAGAGTCCTGGTGTCATGTACTTCTTGTTTCAGCGTAGGGATTAAACTGTAGCTTGCTTGATGTAACTATTCATTCATATCTTTATAGGACTGTCATTACATAAGTCAACCCATTGGGGAAAAAAACCCTTCTGTCTTGACTTTCTTTTTTGGTGGAAAAGCTTCCCTAATCTGCTGGATTCACTATTAAGATGTAGAGGTAGGTCCCAGTAGGTTGAGGACTCCCTCCCCACTGCCTGCTTCCTCCCACAGGCGGGAAAGTATTGTCATACCATGCCTGGCCACCAGGGAACAGGCAAGAGCAACTGGGACAGGATCTGGAGAGAAAATCCAATACAAGCAGGACTCAAGGAATGGAAAGAGGCAGCTAAGGCAGTCAGTTTTTCACCAGAAAGCAGGAAAACCTCCTAGGCCACGGAGATTGGATTGTCTTGCTGCTAGTCCCTGGTGCTAATTGTGGGGTGGTGAGCGCTGAGCCCATGCACACTCGGAATGCTGGGAGCCAGCCCCAGCCAAAGTCATTGTCCGGAGGTGAGGGAAGGCGTCGGTGCTTTTGAATGAGGAGATCGAGCTCAAAGAGTGGTGTAGGGATCTCCTGAAAACAATGTTCTCAGGGATCTTTATTTATAGCATGGCATTACATATTTTTCCAGATGGAAACTCTAAGATCAAAGAGTTTTCTTTAAGTGATAGTTCATTAATCTCGAGTGACAACAGTGTCCTTGAAGGTCCATACAACAAAACAGATGTGCCTCGTTATATCCTAATCTATGGAACAGGCAGACAAACGGTCATGTAAATCCTGATCTCATTAGAGTGTTTTACCTCCCCCCAGCATAGGGAGGTGAATGAGTGGTCATGCAGACAGGAAGTTGCAATGTCTAAACTACTTATGTTAGTAAGGGTTTTACTAAATTTTAAAACAAGTATGTCGTGCACCTACAATCCTATCATTATCGTGCTTCAGAATATAAGGATTGGCGTAAGAGAATTCAAAACTGAGGAAAGAAAGAATTAACTTGATTATAAGTGAAGTAAGAGAAAATAGTGTCAAAGACATTATAGCAGTTAAACAGACAAGTAACAGTGGAAACAAATATTTTTTGGTGTCGATGACCGCAACTTTGCAGAGCTCCCTCACTTTGAGGGAGGATCATGGCACTCCATGTCTTGCAGAGGGAGCCCATATGAGCAATCAGACTGCGGTCTACAGCACCGGAAGTCCTAGCCTGTCCCTTGGTGGGGTTGGCTCTGAACAGACTGGTGCGGGAGGGCCACACTGGCCGCCGACTGTCCATAGGACCAGCTGCCGCGGTGTTGAGCTACTCAGAAGAGAGCTGACTGTCCATAGGACCAGCTGCCGCGGTGTTGAGCTACTCAGAAGAGAGCCTTGGGTGGACGCTGCTGGAGCCTGACCCGGGGTTACCCATTGAACGTTGCACTGAATCTTCCCCATCCTGGCTTCCTTGATCTCTACAATTTGTCCAAGTTACAGCAAAAGGCCAGCAGCACAGTGATCAGTGTTTCCCCCTGACTAGCAGTCAACTCACCTTCTGATAATAGTATCTTACTTTGCCTACCCCACCGGGTGCAGCTATGAAAAAGGCAAGAAGGGATGCTCCAAAGCGTGGGCGCGGGATGCAGCCAGTCAGCCTGTTTCCTGTGAACCGGGATCTTGAGAATGATAGAAATGGGCTGTAGCTGATTTCCCCTGACAGTGATGTCCTGTAAGTGTGTCTGATGGTTCGTGCTACCTGGATTCCCAGAACTGTCCTGCTTCTTGTCCTGATCGTGACCTGGCCATTCAGCATTCTTTGTATTCTGAGAGTTACCCTTCCAGAGATTTCAAACAAATTTGTTTTCAAAAGACAGCCAGAATGTGTTTCTTTTCCCTGCAACTGGAGAACGCTAAGTGACACAGAAGGGCCGAAGCTAACAAGGTGACATCGCATGTAAGGGATACTTGTATGAACCTGGCAATGGGTCCCAAACCCACCTGAGCGTGTGGGCCAGAAGGTGAGAGCAGACCCAGGGGGAGAGAGTGAGGTGAGACCTTGGGGATTCCCAAGAACAGTACAGCAGAAGCCAGCGAGGCAGTGAGAATGCCCTTTCTCCCCCCAGTTATGGCTTCATCAGTGGGGCATAGGACTTGGACAAGCCACAGAAGATGCTAGGCAGCAACCCGCAGGGTGCTCTGTTCCTGCAAGAAAGGCCACTATGAGGAGGGATCTGGACATCCCATTAAAGGAGGAGAGGTGAAAGGAGCTGAGGGGTTCAGCCTGGAACCGAGAAGACATGTAATCTTAAAATGTCACTTTTTCAGTCATCTGACAGGAATTCCTGGCACGTCAGGTGCTGCTGGATAAGGCAAGACATATTCGGCTTCAGAGGGCTAATAGCCTAGTAACCCAAAGCAGGGAGCACAGGGCTCTGTGGTAGTGCCTGCTCTGGATGGGGAGTGGGCTTACTGGAGGAGGGGGTATCTAAACTGAGTCTACAAAAATGTGTGGGAAGGCATTACTCTGGCCAGGAGGGTGGGCACAGGAGAGGGGAGTAGCTGGTGCCAGGGCTATATGGGGAGGGGGCATGGTAGCCCGCATAGAGTAGGGACTGGGGGGAAGGAGTTGGCATCAGATCGGAAAAAGCCTCAGTTATCAGGCCAAGGGAATCATGGAAGGTTTTTAGGGTGGGAAGCAACCAAATGAGATTTGCATTTAAAAAAAAAATCACTAGGGAAAAGATTTAGAAGCAGAGTAAGACTGGAATATGTAAGACAAGTCAGGAGGTGGTTGGAATAGTCCAAGGAGCGGAGAGGTCCAGGCTGGTGGAAGAGCGCCTGGGTGCCTCAGTCGGTTAAGCATCTGCCTTCGGCTCAGGTTGAGATCCCAGGGTCCTGGGATGGAGCCCTGCATGGAGCTCCCTGCCCCGTGGGGAATCTGTTTCTCCTTCTCCTCTGCCTGCTGCTCCCCCTGGTCATGCTCTTTCTCTGTCAAATAAATAAATAAAATCTTAAGAAAAAAAAAGAGGGGCGCCTGGGTGGCTCAGTTGGTTGAGTGACTGCCTTCAGCTCAGGTCATGGTCCCAGAGACCCGGGATCCAGTCCTGCATCGGGTTCCCTGCTCAGCAAGAAGCCTGCTCTCCCTCTCTCACTCCCCCTGCTTGTGTTCCCTCTCTAGCTGTGTTTCTCTCTGTCAAATAAAATCTTAAAAAAAACAAAAAAGAAAAAAAAAAAAGAGGGGCGCCTGGGTGGCTCAGTCATTAGGCATCTGCCTTCGGCTTAGGTCATGATCCTAAAGTCCTGGGATCGAGCCCCGCATCAGGCTCCCTACTTGGCGGGAAGCCTGCTTCTCCCTCTCTCACTCCCCCTGCTTGTGCTCCCTCTGGCTGTGTTTCTCTCTGTCAAATAAATAAATAAAATCTTTTTTAAAAAAAAAGAAAGAAAATAAGAAAGAAAGAAAGAAATAAAGAGAAAGAAAGAAAGAAAGAAAAAGAAACTCAAACTTCTGTCAACCTAATTAGATCTTCCCAGAGGGGACAGTGTTCTTGTGCTGCTCACCAGGCACCTCTATGCCCTCGTCCTGGGGGCTGGAAGGGTCATCAGAGGTCACCAAGGGAGAAGGAGAATGAAGGTGGGGGTGTGGGATTGTGAGGTCCCTGTAAGGCTATTTATGACAACGTGAGCAACTTGCTGGTGAGAAGTGCTGTCCACTGAGACGTCCACATTGTCTGGGGAGTGAATGCCCACATCCGCTGAGTTCAACGCCTCTCACCCTGGAGTAGAGAAATTGCCAAATTTTATCTTTGTCTTTGATCTCCATTTTCCGGACCTTCCTCACAACCTATTTTGAGCTGCTATTTTCTGTTGATACATTTTCCGCCACAAGCAGTGCCTTATTTCTTACATATTGTGGAAGTTAAGGATGCAAAAATTGAGAAATAAGTTTACACGTCCTAGGGCAGAGCCCATATCTGGAGCCCACAAGTGCTCTAAAACCCGCATTGATTGTATAAATGTTTGTGGCTATTATTTTTTTTACAACTCAGTGAAAGCAGACACAGGGGACGGAGGATGAGGAGCGAAGAGACTGTTCCGGAACAAAAGAGATTTAAAAGCCATAACATGCCCTTAAAATGCATTGTGTGGGCTCGTCTGAAGTCTAATCCAAGCACATTAGTGGTAAAAAGACATTTTTGGCAACAATTATTGAATACCCAGTATTAGATCATGTTGAAGAATTGTCCTTTTTTTTTTTAATTTTAATTTTTATTTTTTAAAGATTTTATTTATTTGACAGAGAGAAACACAGCCAGAGAGGGAACACAAGCAGGGAGAGTGAGAGAGGGAGAAGCAGGCCTCCCACCGAGCAGGGAGCCCGATGTGGGGCTTGATCCCGGGTCTCCGGGATCATGACCTAAGCCGAAGGCAGTTGCTCACCAACTGAGCCACCCAGGTGCCCCCCCCTTTTTTTTTTTAAGATTTTATTTATTTGAGAGAGAAACACAGCCAGAGAGGGAACACA
>PITA01004552.1:91853-122188 GCA_004023965.1 Spilogale gracilis
TTTTTTTTTTTTTTAAACTTCATTTATTTATTTGACAGAGAGAGACACAGTGAGAGAGAGAATGCAAACAGGGGGAGTGAGAGAGGGAGAAGCAGGCTTCCCGCTGAGCAGGGAGCCCGATGTGGGACTCGATCCCAGGACCCCAGGATCATGACCTGAGGCGAAGGCAGATGCCTAATGACTGAGCCACCCAGGCGCCCTAAATTGTTACATTTTAAGGGGTGATAATAACATTGTGCTTATGTAAGAAAATGTCTATATATTTTAGAAGTAACAGAACATAATATTGTCAGGAATTTGTTTTAGGACAAAACTAGGTAAATCTGTGGGAAGATTTGATAATTGTTGAATCTAAGTTATGAGTATATATGGAGGTTCTTTGCATTACTCTATGTTGTGTGTTTACATTTTCATAATCATATAAAAGTTAAAAATGGATTACATAATAACATTAAATGTAAGTAACAATAAAATTAAGTTTCTAGGGTAATTTCTCAAGATTAAAAAAATATTTTATTTATTTAACAGGGAGAGACAGTGGGAGAGGGAACACAAGCAGGGGGAGTGGGAGAGGGAGAAGCAGGCTTCCCTCCGAGCAGGGAGCCTGATGTAGGGCTCAATCCCGGGGCTCTGAGATCATGACCTGAGCAGAAGGCAGACGCTTAACGACTGAGCCACCCAGGCGCTCCTGTTTTCCCTTTTCTGGCCCAGTGTTATAGGATAAACACAAACGCCAACCAAATATCAAGATAAATGCCTAGCAAAGCTACAAGTGGGGAAGGCACCATGGGATAGCCTAAAGTGCTAGTTCGGCAGGGCTCCGACAGTGTCCCAGCTTAGCCTCCTATAGGTGATCCAGGAGTGCTTGAAGCATAGCTATGAAAGGGTCAGCTTGCAGATCATCGAGGGTAGCTGGCTGCCTTGACAGGTAAATGCTGTGGAACATTCCAGAATGCGTCTGCTGCTGTCATCCATGCAGCTAGGGTTGGCTGGGGTTGCACCTTTCGCATTCCCACTCCACCTGACTGGGTTTCTGCCTCAGATACGCTTCTCTGAGATTGCACTGGTCACCGAGATTAAACCTACCTGTCCCTTAACCTTCTCAGTTCTATCTCTGAGCGAGGATCTAACTTCACACAAGTGTGCTGTATCCTGCTTTTTACATTCTCTAAGAGAGAGCCTATCAAGGGGCACCTCTGCGTCCTTCCTCTGTACTAAATGTCCTCCTGGTACTTAACCCATTGTGATCTGCTTCCTATCCTTCCCTTCCCTTATCTCAGCTGCTAGAACTTCTAGGGTGCCCAGCACTGACTCTTTTTTTTTTTTTTATAGAATCTTTTTTTTTTTTTAAGATTTTATTTATTTATTTGACAGAGAGAGAGATCACAAGTAGGCAGAGAGGCAGGCAGAGAGGAGGAAGCAGGCTCCCTGCTGAGGAGAGAGCCTGATGCGGGCCTTGATCCCAGGACCCTGAGATCATGACCTGAGCTGAAGGCAGAGGCTTTAACCCACTGAGCCACCCAGGCACCCCCAGCACTGACTCTTAATTGCCAACACTTCCCTAGAGTTCTCTTTAGTGACCAGCACATCCCCACTCATAACTACAAATTGGCTTCCTCGACCCTCTCTTCTGCTTCCCCTCCTCTTCCCTCTCTGCCCACTCCCTCTTCCTTTGTCCATCTGAAGTGGCCAGCTCCCCAGTGACCCGGGCTCTTTGTCACTTGTGTCCTCTCAGGATGGGCGGTTCATTCCCATGACCCTGTAAACAATGGTGGAGGGCTCCCAGACCTGCCGTTCTTCGTAAATCTCGGGACAGCTGCCCCTGGGAGCCCTCCTCCACCAGGATGTCCCACAGGCACCACAAACTCAGTGAGATCCAAATTGAACTCCTTAAGGCATCATCTGGTCCCCACTGACGTCTCTGGCCTCATGATCTACCAGATTGTGGTGGGCTCTGCACGAATGTGGCCTTAGAGCTAATTAAATCAGACGAATATGGAAGGCAACAGAATGTTTTCAGACTCTTAGAATAGCAGCTCGGCATAAAGTCACAGTGATTTCATCTGCTTTATGTTCAGAAAGCCTCAGTATAGATTCTAAGGAGACTTTGGGATCCCATTCCTGGGCAAGAGCAGGGCCCCTGAGGGGACGCCGTGTCCTTCCCCTGAGTGAAGGTGAGTGGCGGGGCGGTGGTGACCTGAAAGACATGGACCCCACCTTAAAGGAGGGGACAATTCCTTCAGCGAATGTATGTGTGTGTGCCTGTAGCCACAATCTCCGAGTTTTCAAGAGGACCCAGAAATCTGGGTTTTCATGTGAATCTTCCAACTGTTAAATGGTGGCAACTAATTCAAAATTAAAAATATACTATGTGAGTCAAATAATTTTTTTAAGAACACCGTGCTATCTCCAGTGTGCAGGCTCTGTGTCTGTGAAGAGAAGATGTGGATGTGGAGGCTTGGGGGTCAGACACCAAATCAGGGATTTCCTTGCATGGTAATGAGAATAAGAGATCATATTTGTGAAACGGCTGGTCCAGAGCAGTGTCCTAAATGGAAGTCAATTTTTTTTTAAGATTATATTTATTTATCTGAAAGAGAAAGAAAAGAGAGCAGGAGCAGGAGGGAAGGAGGAGAGGGAGAAGTAGACTCCTGGCTGAGCAGGGAGCCCGACATAGGGCTCGATTCCAGGAGCCTGGGATCGTGACCTGAGCTGAAGGGGCTGAGCCACCCAGGTGCCTGGAAGTCATTTTTTTTTTCTTAAAGATTTTATTTATTTAACAGAGAAAAACACAGCCAGAGAGGGAACACAAGCAGGGGGAATGAGAGAGGGAGGAGCAGGCTTCCCGCCGAGCAGGGAGCCCGATGTGGGACTCGATCCCCGGTCTCCGGGATCATGACCTGAGCCGAAGGCAGTCGCTTAACCAACTGAGCCACCCAGGCGCCCCTGGAAGTCATTTTTTTACTTCATCACCATGACTGACACATACATAAGAAAACGTGTTTACTCATTCAGCGGAGGACCACAGGGTATATGAATGGCAGGGAGGAAGGGGAGGGCCAGTCACGAGCACTCGCTGCTCAGTAATTCTGTTGCCCATTTCCCCTGGACTGGGCATGAGCGGCTCTAAATGAGCCATGTAGCTGTACAGTTTGGGCACAGCGTTCTGACACCCCAGCCTTATCTGTGTTTCGTTCTCCGATGCACTTAGAAAAGCTAGACATGGGTGCCTGGGTGGCTCAGTGGGTTAAAGCCTCTGCCTTCGGCTCAGGTCATGATCTCGGGGTCCTGGGATCCAGGCAGCATTGGGCTCTCTGCTCGGCAGGGAGCCTGCTTCTTCCTCTCCCTCTGCCTGCTTCTCTGCCTACTTGTGATCTCTCTCCCTGTCAAGTAAATAAATAAAATATTTTTAAAAAAAGAGAAGAAGAGCCTTCAGCTCAGGTCATGATCCCGGAGACCCGGGATCGAGCCCCACATCCCCACATCGGGCTCCCTGCTCAGCAGGAAGCCTGCTTCTCCCTCTCTCACTCCCCCTGCTTGTGTTTCCTCTCTGGCTGTGTTTCTCTCTGTCAAATAAATAAAAAATCTTTAAAAAAAAAAAAAGAGAGAGAGAGAGAAAGAAAGAAAAAGCAAAGCCAGACTCTCCACACATCAGTGTTGGGGTTCTGAGCCTGGAACTGGAGGGAGGGTCTGGCCAAAAGATGTCCTACCCGAGAAGCCCTAGACATGACCTTCATTGTCAGCCCCAAAGTGTGTCAGCCATGAGGAGCGCTTGCACGGTCTGCCAGAGGTCAAGAGCCCTGGGACCATTTCCCTCATTTGAGGATTCAGGCAAATTAAAAATGAACACTTACCTGTTGCCTGGGGGGCTCAGTTGGTTAAGCAGCAGCCTTTGGCTCAGGTCATGATCCCAAGTTCTGGGATCGAACCCCGTATCGGGCACCCTGCGCAGCAGGGAGTCTGCTTTTCCCTCTGCCTATTGCTCCCCCCCTTGTATGCTCCCTCTGTCTGTGTCAAGTAAAGTTTAAAAAAAAACTGAGCACTTGCCAAGACAGGTTTTTATAGTTTATTTACATTTAACAAATTAACACGTCTTAACACACACACACTCACACACACACACACACACACACACACACACTGTAGTGCTATTTAACTGTGCTATTCATGGATAATTAGATGGACCTGCCTTCTCTGAAGCGCAGGAAACCCTTCTTCATTTTCTCTCTCTGTTCCTTTAGTGACTTCACTTCATCATTTCCTGCTTCAAAATTCAGCTCCTCTGCTGCAACTCCTTCTTTGACTTCCTCTTCAGGAAGCTCTGAACTAATTTATGCTGCTGCATACTTTTATTACTGCAATTTGGCATTGGCGGTGCACCTTCCACTGGCTTGGGACGCCTCCAGGGAAGGGACTGGGTAAGCCCTTGTCTGTACCCCAGCACCCAGCGTGGTCCCTGCAGGCTGTAGATGTGAAATGAGTGGAGGGAAGGAAGGTGAGATGAGAAGGCTCTTACAAGAACAAAGTGTAGGGGTGCCTGCCTGGCTCAGTCCAGTAGAGACCCCTGCTCTGCATTTCGGCTCAGGTCATGATCTCAGGGTCCTGGGATCAAGCCCTGCATCAGGCTCCATGTTCAGCGGGGAGTCTGCTAGAGGATTCTCTCTCTCCCTCTGCCCTACTCCCCTGTGTGTGTGCTCCTTCTCTAAAATAAATAAATAAATAAATAAATAAATAAATAAATAAATAAATAAATACTTTTTTAAAGACTTAAAAAAAGAAAAGGAGGTCAAAGGTAGGAGCCCCCCAATACAAGAAGTGGCTTAGGGAATGGCCCCTATGGGGTAAGTGGTTGGGAGCTGCCCCTCCAGGCCCACACTTCTCTGGCCTCTGGCCAGCATTCCTCTCTGCGACTCAGCAGGCCTCCTTACTTGCAACAGCCTCACTTCCTTCTGGTGAAATCCCTCCCCACCTTCAAGTCCGGCTCAATAGACACCACTGTCTCTAGTGGCTGGACACAGACATTTTCTCCTTTGATGCTAACAACTGTGCCCATAGCCAGATTTTATCGCTTCGTTTTTCACAGACAAGGAAACAGAGGTCAGGCATAACTTACCAGGTGAAAACAACAGTGGTCGGAAAGGCACTTGCCCGAAGTCTCGCCAGGAGCAGCGCTAGGGACACCCGGGGTCGTGACACGGACACTGCTTTGACTTTTAGAATTGGCACATGAGAAACAACCCAAAACGGGAATTGGCTTTCCCCTTATGCTCTCTCTGTGTTCCCTGTTAATATCCAAAAACATAAATAGCTCTTCGGAAGCTGTGGTTGGCGACGTGCGGAAAGGAAGTACGGGCTTTGGGTGGAAGCTAGCACAGACTGCCATTTCTGTTTTGTTCTTGTTTTTGTTTGTTTGTTTGTTTTGTTTTGTTTTTAAAGATTTTATTTATTTATTTGACAGTGAGAAACACAGCGAGAGAGAGAACACAAGCAGGGGGAGCAAGAGAGGGAGAAGCAGGCTTCCCGCTCGGCAGGAAGCCCGAAGCGGGGCTCAATCCCCGGTCTCCGGGATCATGACCTGAGCCGAAGGCAGTCGCTTAACCAACTGAGCCACCCAGGCGCCCCTGTTCTTGTTTTTTAAGCAGACTCCTCAACATGGAGCCCAATGAGGGACTTGAACTCATGACCCTGAGATCAAGACCTGGGTGGCTCAGTTGTTGAGTGTCTGCCTTTGGCTCCGGTCATGATCCCAGAGTCCTGGGATGGAGCCCCATGTTGGGCTCCCTGCTCAGCGCGGGGCCTGCTTCTCCCTCTCTCACTCACCCTGCTTGTGTTCCCTCTCTTGCTGTGTTTCTCTCTGTCAAATAAATAAATAAAATATTTATTTATTTTTTTTAAAAAGACCGGAGCTGAGATCAAGAGTTGGATGCTCAGCTGACTGAGTCACCCAGGCACCCCTAGACTGCCGCTGGAATGAGGAATCCCTGTTCCAGTCATCTTTCTCACAGTGCTCGTAACACAGTCTTCTACAGGCATTACCCAAATGGGCGTGAAGAAGCCAGTATAGCTTCCCAGAACTTCTCCAGAGCTTCTCAACAAAACCTCCCAAGTACACAACGCAGGGTTGGACAACACTGTCATTAGTGCCAAGATTTTCATTCCTGAGCCCATGGCAGACATCACCTACGGATCATGGGGCTCCTTCCCACTCACTAAGCCAGAGAAACAGCCCAGTAATGCAGCAATCCAAGTAGCAACAACCAGTTGACTGGAGTGGGTGCCGGCCAACAAACCTAGTCAACATTTCACCTTATCGCAGGCCAGGCCCATGGCTAGGAGATGCGGGGATGAATAACACACGGTCTCTGCCCTCAAGCCAAATATGGGGAGGGACTGGGAGTAGGCAAAACTGTGGACACGTATTTATAGCCAGGTTACGTATAAAACCTGGGTGAAATGTATGAACACGGTATTGCGGAAGTTCATACGGGGCGATGACCAATTCTTCCTAGAAGTGCGACACAGAAGTGAATCTTGAAGGCTGAATAAGAGTTGAATAGGCCAAGCAAGGTGGAAAAGAGATTCCTGGCAAAGGAACTAACACATACTAGGGCTTGGGATTCAGAAAGCACTACAGTGGGTGTCAGGAGAAGAAAATCTATTTTCAAAGTGGGAAGGACCTCTTTCTTGCATTTCTCTAAGCCCCAGATGTATCATCTGTAAAAATGATAATAGTACCTATCTCTTAAGATTGTGTTGAGGACTGACTAAGATCGTGAATGCAGTGACCTCACACAGGACCTGGTTCGATGAAAGGCAGCTCCCACCGATGCTTCCAGAATTTCAATGGGCATGAAATTGATCTTTGGTAACTGCACCAGAATGGGTTTAAAGTAGAGGAACGTCATCAGATTTTTAAAAATGTGATATTTTCCATGATTAAAATACATGCCTATTTTAGAAGAGTTGACAATACTTTAAAAAGAGAAAGAAGAGAAGAAAATATGATCTCATTGCCTCTCCACCCAGAGAGAATCTCTGTGAATATTTTCGATGCAGTATCTTCCCATCTTTACTCAGCAGACTTTTCTATACCTATGTCCATACCAAATGGACAAAAACTTCTCTAGTTTTTCCACATAAAAATGGTGACATAAGCGGTTTTCTGTATTATTAAAATATCTCTCTCTCCTTTTAGATATTTTATTTATTTATTTGACAGAGAGAGCTAGAGAGGGAACACAAGCAGGGGGAGTGAGAGAGGGAGAAGCAGGCTTCCCGCTGAGCAGCAGGGAGCCAGATGCGGGGCTCGATCCAGGGACTCTGGGATCATGACCTGAGCCGAAGGCAGACACTTAACGACTGAACCACCCAGGCGCCCTCTTTTTTTTCCCTAAGATTTTGTTTATTTATTTGACAGAATGAGAGAGCACAGCAGGGGGGAGGGGTAGAGAGAGAGGGAGAAGCAGACTTCCCACTGAGCAGGGAGCCTGATGTAGGACTCCATCCCAGGACCCCAGAATCACGACTCCAGCCGAAGGCAGACACCTACTCATCTGAGCCACCCAGATGCCCTTATTACTATATTTTTGAATATATCATCTTAATGGTGAATAGCCACTAAATGGATCTATTACAATTTACTCTGTGAATTCCTGGCTTATTGGACAAATAAGTTGTTTACAATTTTTTAATGATTGTCAATAATGTGACAGACGATGTCTTGACTCATAAGGCTTTTTTTTTTTTGTACATCATATTATTTCCTTACACTAGAGCCTCAAAGAAATTAGAGAATTTAAGAATCTTTTTTTTAATAGAATTTAAGAATCTTGATGCAATGCTACCCACTTGTTTGTTGAAAGATTATATTTATACTCCCTCAGCTGTGTTTGCTTCACACAAGCCTTACCAGCTTTAGGTGTTTTCCCTTACAAGGAAATCTCTGCTAATGTCTTGGTCACAAAAAAACAAAAGCAAAGACACAGCATTTCCTTCATTATTCAAAAGCCGGAGAAGAGCGCACATGTGTGTTTCACCGACGATTCCGCATTCCAACGTCTCAGTACTTGGTTTTTATATAGCTGCTTGACGGATAAGGGAGAGATCTTAAGTTGTTATCAAACACACTTACAATATTAACTAAAAAGAATATTTTGTTTTCTATTTGCCTTTTAACCAACTGAGACACCCAGGCACCCCCTCTGTTTACCTTTTAATTTAGGGTTTTAATTCTGATGGAATTAATTCCTACTTAGTTCTTTCTTTGCAATCACTTCTCTCCTTTAAGGTTTGAAAGGGCAGGAATTTTTAACTCCCTCTGGGTAGGACCTCAATTGCCTCATCTTTTACTTATTTATTTACTTTTAAAGATTTATTTATTGGGGGGAGAGGGAGAAATCATCTTGAGCAGGTGTCGTGCTGAACACGGAGCCCCACTCGGGGCTTGATCTCACCACCCTGAGATCACAGCTTGAGCTGAAACCAAGTGCGCCACCCAGGCACCCCTCCTGTCCTTTTAAAAGTGTGGGTAGGCAAAGATATGATCTCTCGGCTTCCTTCCAGGTGAGGATTCCTGGACTCCAGACTTTACAGTGTAGGGCAACACTCTCCGTGTGCACTGGGGTTCCTTTCTCCTTGAGGAACTCATTTATTCATTCAACTAACACCTGAGCATCTACCCTGTGCTGGGCATTATTCTAGGTGCTGAGGATACAGTAGCAAAGAAAATAAAGCCCCTGCCATACCTTCTAGTAAAGAGAGATGGACAACAAAGAAACCAGAAAGTTACAGTAATTCAGATAGTGCAATTACTAAGGAAAGAACAAAGAAGGTAAAGGGTTAGGGAGTGCCAGGAGATGGGGAGGGAAGTTGCTACTATATTAGAAGGTTAAGGTGACATTTCAGCGGAGGTGTGAGTGAATCGAGGAAGCCAGTCGCATGGATATCTGGTAGAAGAGCATTTTGGGTAGAGGGAAGACCAAATACAAAGACCCTGGGCGCAGGAGCCTGCTGGACCTATTGAAGGAGCAAGTAGGCCTGGATGGCTAGAGCAAAGGAGCATAAGGGATGGTGTAGGGAAAGAGTCAGAAAGGGCAAATCAGGGGCGCCTGGGTGGCTCAGTTGGTTAAGCGACTGCCCGGGATTGAGCCCCGCATCTGGCTCCCTGCTTGGCAGGAAGCGTGCTTCTCCCTCTCTCACTCTCCCTGCTTGTGTTCCCTCTCTGGCTGTGCCTCTGTCAAATGAATAAATAAAATGTTAAAAAAAAAAAAAGAAAGAAAAGAAAGGGCAAATCATCCTAGGGCCCTTTTAATGATCTGGCTTTCACTGAATGGAATGGAAACCACTGATGGTTTTGTGCAGAGCAGTGACCTGATTGCAGCTGTTCTTTTTTTTTTTTAAGATTTTATTTATTTATTCAACAGAGAGATCACAAGTAGGCAGAGAGGCAGGCAGAGAGAGAAGAGGAAGCAGGCTCCCTGCTGAGCAGAGAGCCCGATGCGGGCCTGATCCCAGGACCCTGAGATCATGACCTGAGCTGAAGGCAGAGGCTTTAACCCACTGAGCCACCCAGGTGCCCTGCAGCTGTTTTAAAAGAGAAGAGGCCTCGGTCTAGGGGTGTCTGGGTGGCTCAGTTCTTTAAGCATCGGACTCTGGATTTCAGTTTATGATCTCATCAGGGAATCTGCTTGGGATTCTCTCTCTCCCTCTGTCCCTCACCCTGCTCATGCTCTCTCTCTCTCTCAAATAAATAAATTTTAAAAGAAGAAGGAGAAAGAGGAGGAAAAGGAAGAGGAGGGGGAGGTGGAGGAAGAGGCCTCTGGTCTATTAACCGCCATAGGCTTCAGCTCTGGAATGGGCTACACCCTGTCCCATTCCCAGTGAGGGAACTTGACCTTACGTCTCCCTTTCTTAGTTCTCCAGGAAAGAACTATACAATTTCAGCTAGGAACTCTTCCCTTCCTGCAGCTGACATAAATGGGCCAAGACTTTGGGTTGATGGTGAGGAGGGGAGGGATTCAACCCTGTGGGCTTGTATGTTTAATGTGGAATTTCCTACCTCTAGGATGACCACACAGTGGTAATGGTTCCGGGGGTGGGTGGTGCAGGTCTCATTCAATCCACCTCTATCTAGCCACCGTCTGCCTATTTAAGTCTAGGACCCTTTTGGCTCAGGGGACGGGGGGCATGGTCAGTAAGCCAGCAACAAGCCCACACACAGTCACAGTATTCAGAAATGGAGCTTCACCACCCCAGAATTCAGGCCTTGGGTCACAGCACAAAGCTTGCCTCCAGAAATCCATTCAGCTGCACTGTAGGGGAAGGTGGCCATTTTTGGCCCTGCCCCTCCTAGACCTGGTCAGACCCCCAGATGAGCAGCCTTGAAGTCCCACAGCTCCTTTCCTTTAAAGCTCTTTCCACAGATGAACTCTTGTGGAGATTAGTGGGACTCTTTGCTGTGTCTCCTCCACCATTCTAAAAATTACTGGACCTGGTAAAGGCGTTCTTGGAGCACCTCCAGCATGGTCCCTTACATAGAAGGGGTGCTCAAGAAATGGGCTGAGTGAGTCAATGATAAAGGAGAAAGGCAGGTAATGTTTTTCTCTTTTGTAGGCAATAAAACATGCCCAGACAGGAGGTGTGACTGCCTCCTGGCCCAGTTCCTATAGTAGGAGCTCCCAGAGCCTAGGGCCACACCTGATGGCTTCCCAGGCCCTCCTCCAGTTTCTCCTTCTCTGCTCCACCAAGGGCAGAGCCGGTCCTGAGCCTCTGAAACAAGACTGGTTTCCCAGGGAAGGATCCTATGGTATGTGTGGAGGGAGTGACAGCCTATTGATAACAATAACAGCATTTAGAATGTTTCGCAGCAGCTCTTCGAGGCAGCTTCTATTAGCATCTTCATTTTAAAGATGAAGAAACCGGGCACAGTGGGTAAGTGCCATGGCCAAGATCCTAGCAGAGCCAGGGTCACAGAACCAAGGTAGTTGCTTCTGCTGCCGCGGAGAACATCAGCATGGGCATCAGAGGTCAGGTGCTCCCCAGGCTCCGCCTTGAGCGCGTGTCCTGACTTCCTCATCTGTAGACCGTGACCGTTAATAATGGCTAGCCATAGGGTTGTTGGGAGGACAATGCCCGCTGAGTTTAGTGCAGTGCCCAGCGCACAGCAGATGACCAATAAATGTTAATTACTGATATTTTTGTTATCGTTTGGAGCGTTTCTGGGCCTGGAAAGGAGGGCTGCAGGGCGGTATCCCTGCACAGGCAGCAGGTGAGGTCACTCAGGGAGGCTGGGGTGTGGGGCCCCTCTCCCGCCCTCGGCGGCCCAGAGCGGGCGGGGCGAGAGTGAGGGGGATAGCGGCCCCGCCCCGTCAGACTTTTTAAAGAGGGACGCTGGGCGCAGGCGCAGAAAGCCCAGCCGTCCGTCCGGCGCAAACCCTAAGGCGCACGCGCATGGAGGGGCGCGCGAGCCCCCCGGTTGAGGTCCGCGCGCGCCCCAGACCCGCGGTGCTTTGCCGCGGGCCCGTGGAGCCGCTCGTCTTCCTCGCCAACTTCGCTTTGGTCCTGCAGGGCCCCCTCACCACGCAATACTTGTGGCACCGCTTCAGTACCGACCTCGGGTACAATGGCACCCGCGACAGGGGCAGCTGCAGCAACCACAGCGCGGATCCGATCATGAAGGTGGCGGCGCGGGAGGAGCGCGGAGCAGGGCACCCGGCGTGGAGGCGGCCGAGGGGGCGGGGCCTGCGTCCGGTAGAGGGCTGCTGGATTTTGGGTAGTGGGCGGGGCCAGAACAGAGTTGAGGCCTGAGCGACCCTGCAGGGTGGGGGATGCTTAAAGGCTCTCTGGTCAAAGCGAGGCCGTGAGGATGAACAAAATGGAGTAAAAGTAAGGGAATGGGACCGTGCTCCATTCCACATAAGCCAGGACCAGTTACTGGAGAGTTTTACAAAGATTCTCTGAGGTTTAGGGCTCTGAAGATTGTCCCGGTCCCAGTATCTCCCAGGATGGTGGTGGTTTGCGCAGAGCGCAGCCCAGAGTGAGGAACAGCACCTGGTTATGTTTCTTGTCCCCACAGGAAGTGGAGACCCTTACCTCCCACTGGACCCTCTACATGAACCTGGGCGGCTTCCTGGTGGGGCTCTTCTCGTCCACACTGCTGGGTGCCTGGAGTGACTGCGTGGGCCGCCGCCCACTGCTGGTGCTGGCTTCCCTGGGCCTGTTGCTGCAGGCGCTGGTGTCCATCTTCGTGGTGCAGCTGCAGCTCCACGTGGGCTACTTCGTTCTGGGCCGCATCCTTTGCGCGCTTCTCGGGGACTTCAGTGGCCTTCTGGCTGCAGGCTTTGCCTCCGTGGCAGATGTCAGCTCCAGCCGCAGTCGCACCATGCGAATGGCCCTGCTGGAGGCGTGCATTGGCGTGGCAGGGATGCTAGCCAGCCTCCTTGGGGGCCACTGGCTCCGGGCCCAGGGTTATGCCAACCCCTTCTGGCTGGCCTTGGCCTTGTTGATAGCCATGACTCTCTATGCAGCCTTCTGCTTTGGTGAGACGGTGAAGGAGCCAGCGCCTGCCCAGCTCTTCACTCTCCGGCACCACCGGTCCATTGTCCAGCTGTATGTGACTCCGGCCACAGAGAAGTCCAGGAAGCATTTGGCCCTGTACTCACTGGCCATCTTCATGGTAGTCACTGTGCATTTTGGGGCCCAGGACATCCTGACCCTCTATGAGCTGAGCAGACCCCTCTGCTGGGACTCCAAGCTGATCGGCTACGGTTCTGCGGCGCAGCACCTGCCATATCTCACCAGCCTGCTGGGCCTGCGGCTTATGCAGCATTGCCTGGCCGACACCTGGGTGGCTGAGATTGGCCTGGCCTTCAACATTCTGGGGATGGTGGTCTTTGCGTTCGCTACCATCACCCCCCTCATGTTTACAGGTAAAGTGTATGGGCTCAGGGATGGTTTGTCCCAAATGAAAATTGGGGGTCAGACACTCACTGCCCCTAAATGTGATTCGTGCCTGTGTCTAGAAACATCGTTAGGCTCCTTGTCTGCACTGGAGGACAGAGAACTAAGAAACTTTGCAGAAATACCATCTTTGTTAGACGGAAAAGACAGATCTTCAGTAGCCTTGGTCATTAATCCACGTCAACTATAATCATTAGTAAGATAGAGCAGAAGACACAAGTATGGCTCATACACTGATTGCTTTACTCGTTGGCCTCCCACAGCCAGTATTTATGGTGTTGTTAAACAAAGTCCATGCCATTAATCCCTTAATATTCACTTCTCTGATAAGAATCACAGGCCCTACCTCAAATATCCTTGGTCAGCTTCTTTGAGTTTTTAAAAAAGTTAGTCTTCTCTGACACATATCAAATTCCTGCCTTAGTTCTTCCTCCTCCTCCTCTCCCTCATCCCCTTCCCTTTCCTCCTCTCCCTCCCCCCCACATCCCCTTTTCTTTGGTGGGAGAGTGGTGGCTAGGAATGAGGAAATTAACTTCTGTTTAAAGGGACAGATGAATTTTGATAGAGTTCTAAAATATGTTCTTTAGAAAGTCAGCTGGTCAGTAATCAGAGGTGTCTTGACTGCTTGCCTGGAGAATGAGGCCCAGTGGGCCCGGGCACCCTCCTCTCCTGCCCACAGCATCTCCCATGGCCTCGGTGCTGGGCTCAGTGCCCTCAGGGGTGCAGAGATGATGGAGGATGCTGTCGTTCCTCTGGGGAGCCTTAGCAGAGTGGGGTTTGAGGGCCTGACACTTGAAGGGGCCCTGGGTTGCCTCACAGACCCACTTGTGAGGATCCACTGTCCTCTAGGACCAACAGTCACAGAAGGGAGAGAAACTGTTACAAAAGAAACCATATATAAGCCCTTGAGTAACAAATGCAAGGGGAAAAGGAACTTGCGGGAATACCTTATGTATTCATTTCCCAGGGCTGCTGTAACAAATTTTCACCAACTGGGTGGCTTAAAACAATGGAAATGTATTCTCTCACAGTTCCGGAGGCCAGAAGTGAAGTATGGGTGAGTGCGCCCCAGTCAGGCGGTCAGAGTGCGCCCCAGTCAGGCGGTCAGCAGGGCCACACTGCCTTCGGAGGCTCTGGGAAGGAGACTCCCTCCCCTTTTACAGTTTCTGCTGGTTGCCAGCATTCTGTGGTTTGTGGCCAAGTCACCCTAATCTCTGCCTCTGTGGTGACATGGCTCTTCCTCTTCTGTGTGCCTTCTCTGTTCTGTTACATCTCCTTCCATTTCCCTTTTCTAAGGGTTCACGTGATTGCATTTAGGGCCCAGTCTGGTCCAGGAAAATCGCCTCATTGCAAGATCGTTAATCCCATCGTCAAAGACCTGTTTTCCAAATAAATTAACACTTACAAATTCCAGGGATTACGACCTAGTATCTTTTTTTTTTTTTTAAGATTTTATTTATTTAACAGAGAGAAACACAGCCAGAGAGGGAACACAAGCAGGGGGAGTCAGAGAGGGAGAAACAGGCTTCCTACCGAGCAGGGAGCCCGATGTGGGACTCGATCCCAGGTCTCCGGGATCATGACCCGAGCCAAAGGCAGTCGCTTAACCAACTGAGCCACCCAGGTGCCCCACGACCTGATATCTTAAGGGGACTGTTATTCAGCCTCCTACACACCCCAAAACCATTCTGTGATAAAGGCTTTGTTATCCTTTTACAGTTAGGAGTCATGTCCAAGGTCACACAGTTAGTAAGCGATGGCATCAGGTGAGGAACTCGGGGCCAACTCCAAAGCCCATGCTTGTTTTCTGTGCCTTGCAATCTCCCTTCGAAGTGCAAAGTGGGTGGGTCATGCCCACTGTGACCACAAGAGGTATTCTGACAAGAACATATTTGGAGGGAAATCAGCATTCATTCATGAAAGAGGTAGCGGGGTAGGTCAAGCCTTGAGAAAGGTGGTCCCCATCCCTCCATGGTCACTGTCTCCTTCTCCAGTAGGGAAGCTCTTTTATGTCCAACCTGAGGCCCACATGGGCTGTGTAGGTACAGGAGATTTGCTATGGACCACTCTCCCTGACCTCATTTTCTTGTTTATTTCTTTCCCTGCAGGGTATGGGCTCCTGTTCCTGTCCTTAGTCATCACACCCATCATCCGGGCCAAGCTCTCCAGGCTGGTGGGAGAGACAGAGCAGGGTGAGTGTCGGGGTCAGCCTGCACCCTGTTCCTGGGTAGACAGCAGCTGTGGCCAGGAGGCGGCTTCCGTTCGTCCCTCTCACCCTGGACAAGTTAGTCCCCAAGACAAATGCACTTCTATCAAATTCCCTAGGGCTGGCAGAAGAACACAGGGCCTTGGATTTTCAGATCATGGGGTTGGAATTTGTCAACAGAGCACACTTGTTCTCTTGGTAACCTGAGCACAGGATTTACTCTTCAGGCCTCAGCTTTTCCATCTGTAAAATGGACGTGATGTCAGAGTTCCCTGCTTCACTAGGGCCAGTGTGCAAGTTCAAAGGAAGCAAACAACCTTTAGATATTTTCTTGTCCCTAAGTGACAGATGAAGCAGCAGAGACCCAGAGGGTTAAATCGAGTCACCCAAGGTCCCTCAGTTAAGTGGTGGAGCCAGGAGGCAAACCTAGCTCTGTTTTTAAGAGCCACAGATCTGGAGATACGGGTTTTGGTCCTGGCTGTGTTACCCACTGGCTGTGTGATCTTGGGCCAGTCCCTTTCTTTCTCGGCGCCTGTTTCCTCCTCTGTAACATGACTGGTTTGCTTTTGATGACAAGACCCTCTCAGCTCTGACACTCTGACAGAGTTCCAACTCAACTTTTGTTGGGTTGTGGCTCATTTTGCAAAATTTGGGTTCTGCTGGCATATCTCTAAGGAATAGCTTCTCAGGCCTCCGGGTCTTTAAAATTTTTATTTATTTGACAGAGAGATCACAGGTAGGCAGAGAGACAGGCAGAGAGAACAGGAAGCAGGTTCCCTGCTGAGCAGATAGCCGGATGTGTGCCTTGATCCCAGGACCTTGAGATTATGACCTGAGCCGAAGGCAGAGGCTTTGACCCACTGAGCCATCCAGGTACCCGTGCCTCTGGGTCTTTAGATCCTAGTCTAGAAATATCTGGCTCATCTGTTTTCCCCCATCTGCCCTGGAAGGAGGATCCAATGCCACGCATAGCCCACTAAGGACTCATTCTGTTGCCCCCCCACTCCCCAGAACCCATGTACCTTCATTCATTCACTCAGTAAGCCTTTTTTCTAGCACCTTCACTGTACCCAGAGAGGCCCCAAAGGGAACCAGAGAAAAGAATAGCCCTCACTGACTACCTCCAGGGGGCCTGAGCCTGTGATGGATGCTTCACATGTGAACTTACTCTTGCTGCCAATCTGTGAAATAGGTATTATCCTTGCTTACTAGAAGGGAGGCAGAAACCCAGAGGGATAAGCAACTTATTCAGTGCTCACACAGATATGTGTTGGAACTGGGAATTAAGCCAGCAATTGACCCCAAACAGGAGATGATTCCCAAAGGGGATAAACCAAAACTCATTTTGTCAGGCTTTTGGTAGAAGATAGCATATATACTTTGAATACATGGATTTAATAAGAGCCATTTGTTTGGTAGCCCCTGTGTGCCAGCTGCTCTCCTTGCACGACCTCATTGAATCCTTATCACAACACACGATGTTGGATTTATCGTTGAGGAAGGCGAGACTCAGAGAGGATAAGTGACTTGTCCCAGGTCACACGCGGTGAGCTAGCAGTGCTAGGATGTGAACTTCGGTTTTTCACTCCAAAGTGAAAGTATGATGTGTATGTCTTTGCAGGTGCTCTCTTTTCTGCCGTGGCCTGTGTCAATGGCTTGGCCATGCTGATGGCTTCTGGCATCTTCAACTCACTCTACCCAGCCACCCTGAACTTCATGAAGGGGTTCCCCTTCCTCCTGGGAGCTGGCCTCCTCTTCATCCCGGCCATCCTGATTGGGTAATGCAGGATTCTGACCCATGATCATAATGCCCTTTATCCCAAAGTTTCCTTTCTCCTCCTGCCAGCCAGAACTCATTTATGGAACCCTTGATTCTCCCCTTGTGGACAGCTGCCTGATCACTGGGGAGCCATTCCCCAAGGGCGAGGCAGAGGGGTGGAGGGGCAGTAGGGTAAGGGTCAGGCAAGGCTGTGCTCTCTCCCTCAGCTCCCCTCTCCATTCCCATTTTGTAGGTGGAAGTACAGTGGTGATAATGTGCTAACGGGAAGCCTGGAGAGCTTCTGCAGCTAGTTACGGCTGGGCCCCAGTCTAGCCTGACCTACTGGCATCTTCTCCCCTGTAGGCTTAAGAGTTGCTTTCTGGAGCACTCTGTCTCTGGACATTACCTCATATTCCACCTCTCAGCTTTGGGAGGGAATACCTGTGCCAGCCCCCCTGATAAAGCCTGTGTCCCATCTCTAAGAGTTGAGGATGTTTCCCCATGTCCAATCTGAACTCTTTCTCTGGTCTCTCTCACAGGGTGCTGGAAAAGGCTAGTCCTCACCCTGAATTCCAGCAGTTCCCTCAAAGCCCCTGATCCGCCTGGACCAGAGGACAGAGGGCAAAGGGAGTGAAGCCAACACTAAGCAACTCCCAAGTCTGCATCTGGATCCCAGCCCACAGCGACACTGGCACCTCCCCTCAAAGGGCACATGTCTGCCTTGGACAGAGTGGTCCAGCTAGATGGCTGTGCCAGCCTAGGACTAGAATCTAGAATTGGGACCTAGACAGCTCTACTCCAGGAGGCAGCAGGGAGCCATCTGGAACAGGGCTGTGTGCACCCTTTGTATGGTCAGTCACAGGGAGCCCGCCAGGGGAGAGGAGAGGTCCCAATGGGGGGACGCCTCAGGGAGCAGCTGAAGCACGAGGGCTGGCATCTCTGCTTCAGCCCAAACTGCACAGCTCACCAGGCCCTTTCCGGTGTGTGGCCATCCGCAGTGATGGATATGGTTCTGAGGGGAAGGCTGTGGGAGGAGCTGGGTGCCCCCTGGGGGAGACTGCTGCTGTCGCAGGCTGGGAAGGGAATCAATCCTCTGAACTTAGCAGTGCTAAGTGATTTGTCACAATAAATCCATGGAGTCACACTGAAGTGAACCTTCTGGGCCTGCAAGGCACTGGGCTGTGGGTCTGCCCACCAGAGGTCAGCCTGGGCCTGCCCACGCTGCATCTCACCACTCATTCTCTTCTCCTGAGCTGCTGGAGGGGCTGGAGGGTTGCCGAGCTGGCATCATGCCAGCAGAGAGACTGGGACAGCCTGTTCCTGAGGGTCCATCAGACATCCATCCCTGAAGGTACTGTACAGGTTGGCCCAGCTGCACCGGCCCAGACCCAATCAGTTTGTAACTACTCTGCCCTCCAGCGCTTCCATTGCCACGCGGTTCAGCAGGGCTGTGTGCTGAGACCAGCCTCCTCCATCTGTAGCTCAATGGGAACCCGGAGAGGGGCCTCACTCCCCAGTATGATCCAGCTTCTCAGAGAACAAGGGGCCCTTTTCCAGACTGTTAGGGAAGCCTGGCCCAGAAGCTGAAAGTGGAACTGATTCAGTCTTAAGGCACCAGCTCTGATGAGGACTGCCAGCCCTCACACAGACCCAAATCAGGTGGCACTTGCTTACGGCGTGAATTAGCTCCCTGCTACCCTTATTCTCTCTCCCCTGCCCTGGAAATCACACAGGTGTGATGTGACCCCACTGCAGTCAGCCCTGGCCTCTTGCCCCATCCCAGCTCACTGTCTCTCATGGGGAGACCAAAGCAAGGACAGGAATACAGTTCTTCACTGTCGCAGCATGAGGCAGTGAGGAGGGTTGGGAAAAGGTTCTGGGTTGGCCTCAGGCCTGAGCTTTGCTCTGGGCACTGCCTCTGGCTTGCTTGTGACCTTGAGCAAGCCCTCCCCCGAAGGGCTGGGTCGGTAGTGATCTGATCACAGTGGACAAGTCAGGAAACACTAGATTAGACAGCGATGAGACCCTTCCCACCTCATACATTCTAGAATGAGATGCCTCTCTTGCTGGGGAGGGGAGAATGAAGGAGTTGTAGATGGACTTCCTGATGCCTGGGTGTGTGTCCCTGAGCAGTCCTCGGTCCCTGGGGATGGCTGGAGTGAGGTAGGGAGGGACCTCACTGACTCAGCCCTGACCTGTAGCCCATCCAGGCAGAAAACCCTGACCCCTGTGGGCCCGTGTCAGAGCAGGCTCGGGGGAAAGGCTGTTTCTCAACCCCGGTTCAGGACCAGTCCTGTGGGGCCAAGCCTGGTGGGGTAGGGGTGATCACCTCGGGGTTGGAGGCTGGAGTCCGATTCCCCAGACATGAAGGAGCAGCACTTGAGGCTGTGGGAACAGAAGAAACGGCCTGGCAGCCTCCCTGAATAGGGCCCACAGAGCATCTCAGGAGGGAGGGGCACTGATCAGAGACAGAAACACAGAAAGCTTCCCCTGGAGGGCACTCGTCCAACTATCTCGTTACTATCGCTCCTCTGCGGGGTAATGCCTATTGTGCATCAGGGCCTGGTACTGCCCGGCGCTCCTGTGGCCTGCTGAAGGCAGGGTCAAGAGCAGCGAAGGCCAGAGCTGGGGCGAGGACCAGCTGAAGACCGAATCTTCGGCAGGAGAGAGAGTAGAAGGCAGGCGCCCCCAAGCCCGGAGTGAGACCTCTGACTCTGACGATGTGGCTCAAGAGCTATGAGTGACCTGGCCAGGCCCTGCGGGAGGTGACTCTGGAAGCTGAGCCAGCCTCAGGTGTCAGGCCACTGCCCCCAGGAGGGGCGAAGCAGGGCAGGCTCCAGCTGACCCCGTTAGCTGAAGCCCAGGTTTACAGGAGGGAAGATGCTTTCTGGCTTTCCTACCCAAGTGGAGAAAGGAGCGGAGGATGTGCCTGCCCGTTTATTTCTCTATAGCTCTTGGGCCAGCCTTTTTCAGTGCAAACCTGTCCCCTACTGCCAGACCCTTAGGGTAGAGGAGAAGCCAGCTGTGGGGAGACAAAGAGCCCCGCCCGGGGCCCAGCCGCCAGGATGATGGACTGAGCACCAGAAGGCCAGGTCTGGATCCCGGGGCTCTTGCTGTTGATTTGGGAAATGTACAAGGGAGGGGGTGGGGTTGCAGGAACAGTGGAGTGGCATGAGCAGGGAGGTGGGGGGGGGTGGCGGATGGCAAAGGTTTGGGAGGGATTTGT
Source organism: Spilogale gracilis (assembly GCA_004023965.1). Lineage (NCBI taxonomy): Eukaryota > Metazoa > Chordata > Mammalia > Carnivora > Mephitidae > Spilogale > Spilogale gracilis. The sequence goes on from PITA01004552.1 coordinate 112,002, forward strand.
GTTTTAGAGCCTCACTTAAGTGCCATTCCTTGACCATCCGCAAGCACTCACCTGGGAATTTGTGAGAATGCAGAAACCCAGGCCCTGCCCATGTTACCATAGGCTCTGTGCAGTCGGCTGCTGCCGCCACAGGGGCTGCCTCCCCTGGCCGTCCCCTGAGCAAGTGGGTGGGGAGGGGCTGGGCGAGCCAGCCACACCAGGCTGGCAGGGACTGAGGCCTGGCAACAAGGCATGTGGACTGTGGCTAGCTGCCCGCTGAGACGGTGTCAGTGGCCCAGGCCCAGTAAGTGCAGCTGGCAGCCAGAGTGAGGGCTGGGTTGGCCACCCTGGGACTGGAGATCAGGCCAGCTAAGGACACAGTGGTTACAGGTCAAGGCCACAGAGTGGCAGGAACAGGTGAGGCCGGAAGCCAGGCACAATCTGGGGGGAGAGCCATCACGGGACCCCATCTCCGGCTGGCTGCTGGGCCCTTGCTTAGCCCAGAGGGGTGGGCATTGCCTGAACTTGTTGGAGGGAGGCTGCCAGCTTTCCCCCTACTCAAGGAAGGGGTATCGTGCGGCAAACCCTCAGTTCTCCAGAGTCTCTCCCACACCTGAGATAGAGAACCTGGTAGGAGGGCCTAGGGGCAGGGGTGAGGTGTCTGGCCCTGAGCACCCCCAATGCCTGGCTTCCTTCCCCTTCCAGACACGGAGGAGGCTGGGCTTCAGCTGGACCATCGGGGTGTGGGCAGAGTGACAGCCATTTCTGGAGGAGGGCCCAAGCGGTGGCAGCTAAGGGGCCAGTCTGAGGAGCTGCTGCTTTGGGTGGGACAGTGGAAATGGTTGCAGCAGGGCCTGGGATCTAAGGGTTGGTTAAGTTGGGCCCATCGGTGTGGCCCCCTCCAAACTGGTGTCAGAGCCTGCCGATGAGTCCCGGGAGGAGCGACCCTGCAGGAAGCGGATGATCTTCTCGATCGTGGCCTCCTGGTATTCATGGGACCACCTGTGGGCACAGGGGCTGGTGGGTCAGGGGGCCACGCTGGGGACAGCCGCTGATTGGGGGCTGCACACCCACCCCTCTCCTCACTTGATGCCATTGAAGGTGAGCACAGCCTGCATGTCCTCGGGCAGGTCCTGAGGCTCTGGCCACTCGAAGCCATCGATGACTGGCACAATGTTCTTGCCGCAGCTCAAAGCAGTCACGATCTCCTGCAGAAGGAAACGAAGGGAGGAGGAAGAGACCAGGGTCCCCATCTAGGGACCCTGGGGCCAGGCAGTCCCTGGGAGGGGTGCTGGTGCTGAAGTCTGCTTTGACTTCTCCCTCACCCCCCCTTTTTTTCTAAATAAAAATCAAGTATTTGAAAAAAAAAAATCAAGCATTTGGTTTTCGTCCCAGGTCCTTGGCATAGAGCTCCTGAAATTCTGTGAATCCGGGGATGATTGGAGGTTGGGGATGCGGGTGCCTAGATAGCTTCTGGATGGGGAGCTGCTTGCCAGGAAGACCAAGCTATGATGAAAAAGTTGAAAATTTTAAGAATTCTGCATACAGTCACAGATGTACACCTCCCAGGACGGGAGAGGGGCTAGGGACTGAGTTCACTCACCAGGGGCCAATGACTTCATCATCAAATCCCCCAAGGATGGGGTGGGTTGGTGGACACATATAGATGTCGGGAGGGAGGCCTGCGGAGGGCACAGGAGCTCTGTGCCTCCTTGCCTGTGCCCCACGCCCTGTACCTTTGCCCTGTATATGACTTGCATTCGAATGTGCCTGAGTTAAACTTCTACAACGAACTGGTAATATAGTTAAGTGCTTTCTCAGTTCTGCATGTCATTCTAGCAAATTATTGCACTAGCCGGGGGAGGGATGTGTGCATCATGAAAACTCCGGACTTGGTAGCCAAGTCAGACAGAAATGTGGGTAGCTTGGGAACCCGGGAATCTCAGATGCCTGAAGTGAATGTAGACATGTGGGACTGAGCCCTTAACCTTAATTCTGGAGTCTGACACTTGCCCTGGGTAAGTCAGTATCAGAACTGAACTGGGGGCACCTGGGGGTTTGGTCGGTTAAGCATCAGACTCTTGGTTTCAGCTCGGGTCATGATCTCAGGGTCATGGGATCGAGCCCCATGTCGGGCTCTGTGCTCAGCGGGGAGGAGTCTGTTTCTCCCTCTGCCCCCGAAATCTAAATAAATTTTTAAAAAAGAACTGAGCTGTGGGATACCCAGTTGGTGTTGGCAAATTGGGAGAAATGGTTGTTGGTGTTGGGAAAAAACACACAACTTGGTGTCAGAAGAAAAACATCACCCTCTGTACCCAAACTGATCCATCCATCACCAGCCCTGCCCATTGTACTCCTTATTTCTCAGATCCACCCACTTTGGCTCTTCTTCCACCCCCACCCCCCCCACACTGTGCTGCTCCAATCCCCTGATCTTTGTCCCCCACCCAGGTCTCTCCTCATCCGCTCTTGCCCCCTCTAACTTGTTCTCTACATTTGTCCCTCCACCTGTTTTTTCCAAAGTGCAAAATGATCATGTCACCCCCTACTTAAAAATCTTCAAGACTTTACATGGCTCTTCGAATAAAATTCAGGACACCTGGGTGGCTCAATTGGTTAAGCGACCACCTTCGGCTCAGGTCATGATCCTGTTCCACATCGGGCTCTCCCTGCTCTACTTCTCCCTTTCCCTCTGCCTGCTGCTCCCCCTGCTTGTGCGCGCTCTCTCTCAAATACATAAAATCTTAAAAAAAAAAAAAAAGAATAAAATTCAAACTCCTTACTGTGGTCTGAAGGGTCCATGTGGTTGGCCACAGCTCCCTTCCCAGACCCCACCTCTGTACCATTCTCCCAGCCACACAGACCTTGCAGCCCCTTAGATTTGCCACTCTCCCTCCCAGCACAGGGCCTTTGCACAGGCTCTTCCTGGCCCTTTCCCCTAACTAATGCTTACTCATTTTTTCTGATCTGAGCTCAATCCATACTTTACAAGGAAGTCTCCCCTCCCTTCTCTGACCAGGCACCATCTCCCTATTGTGGGCTCTCAAAGGCTCTTTAGCACATGCTACAGTTGCAAACTTAATTAATGAGTAATTAACTTAATATCTATCCTCTCCAGCAGACATAAAGACAGGAATCATGTCCAGTTTTTATCCATCTTACATCTTAGCATCTTTCACAAAGCCTTGCCCATAGTCAGCTCTTGCCAAATACTAATAGATGTATTAGTATTATTAATTATTAAATATTAATGGATGGCTGGATGGTTGGACTGAATGAATGAATGAATGAATGAATATGAATGAGGAGAGGCAACATAGCACAGCTGTTAGGGGCTGCACTCTGGAATCCTGAGATTGGGGTTCACATCGAATCTCTGACACAGGCTTTGTGGCATGCGGCAACCAAGGGGTCCTCAAAGCCTCTGTTTTCTCTTCTGTCATGTCCCATGGCCAGTGGTTAGAGTAGTGCCCAGCATGTAGTGTGTGCTTAATCAATCACGGGTGTTACGATTTCCTCCTCTGTAAAAGGGATAATAAACCTCCCTCACAAGGTGCCTCTGAGGATATTACTATTAATGGGTGCTCTGGTAAGTGCTTATTGAATTTTTTTTTTCCCTTTTGAGGGGGATCCTCAGGGATTGGAATTTCTTGAGTGCAGTTCACTTGTGGTTTTCTATATTGATTACCTGCTAAATGTGGCTTTGGGGAAAGGAGTTTTAAAACCAGAGGCAACGAAGCACTAACAACAACCAAGGAGGGCTGATGGAGCCTTTGGGGCTGGTCCAAGGCAGAGGCTCCCGCCGCCCCTCCTCCCTCAATGCAGTCTGCCAGATGGGTGCCAACTACTGTTGGGGAGCAGAGTCTTCCTGGGGAAGGAACCCGCATAACTTCAACCTTGATTGGTTTTGGGGGAACCTCTCATCTTATGAGAAGAAGGAAGCGCAGAGAGGGGAAGGGACTTGCCCCCAAGTCACACAAATGCCCAGCCCAAGAAAGGCCAGGCTTCTGAATCAAGCTTTCTGATTCCAAGCCCAGGGCTCTTTCAGCCAAACCCTCTGCCTCTCTGCTGAGAACCTGTTTTAATTCTGACCCTGCACAAGTTTGAGAGCCTTTAGACATATGTTTTATCCAGAATTACACAGAACTAAAGACAGTACATTGCACAGATTCAGAGTCTGGCCAAGAGAGGGAGAATGTTCAATGTCATCCAGCAGGTTAAGAACGTAAACTTGATTAGAGTCAAGTGTTCTGACCTGGTGAACCTGGTGGACATGTCTGCCCTTCCCAGTTATCTCAGCTTCCTCTGTTTGGTCACTCGTTCAAGTACTCCATAAACTCGTCAGGGGCCCACTTTGTACCACGCAAGCTTGTAGGCATTCGGGATGTAGGGTGAACACAGCAAGGTCTGATCTCGCATGGAGCTCAGCTACGCCTCTCTCTCTCTCTTTTTTTTTTTTTTAAAGATTTTATTTATTTATTTGACAGAGCGAAACACAGCTAGAGAGGGAACACAAGCAGGAGTAGTGAGAGAGGGAGAAGCAGGCTTCCCGCTGAGCAGGGAGCCCAATGTGGGGCTCGATCCTGGGACTCCGGGACCATGACCTGAGCTGGGCAGATGCTTAACGACTGAGCCACCCAGGTGCCCCCAGCTACTCCGCTCTTTATCCCAGAAGGCTGCCTGCCACCTGCTCTGGGCCATTAACCATGATCCACCAGGTGTCTCTTTGGCCCAACACCCAACTAAGCCCAGGACTCAGTCCCTAACACATGGCTTTCAAGGCCTGACCCTCTTCCTCAAGGTCGGTCCGGATGTACTCTGGAGTCAGAGCCTTCTTCCTACAATTGCTGGCCTGGACACACTGCCCTTGTGGGATCCCTTTTCCCAGTGGTTTAAACACAAGCCTTCTCCCAGCCTTTAGGTACTCTGCAAACGGGTTCTGTAGTTTTTTGTTTTGTTTTTTTTCAAGAGAGGGAGAGAGCCAGTGGAGAGGGGCAGACAATCTTAAACAGACTCCACGCCCAGTGTGGAGCCCAACATGAGAGGCTCGATCTCGTGACCCTGAAATCGTAACCTGAGCCAAAGTCAAGAGTCAGATGTTTACCCAAATGAGCCACCCAGGCACCCCAGTGGTGTGCTGGTAAATGTTTAACAAATGACTCTCTGGGGGTAAAAAAAAAAAAAACAAAAAACCAACCAAACAAATAAAACCGTGACTTGTTTACCAATCTCCTTTGTGTAAATCTTCCCACCAGGGCTCATTTCAAGCCCCCAATATGACATTACTGGACATGGAGTCGGGAAGAGACGCAGATGATCATTTCTGGTGTCAGCCGAATCCGGCCCCATCCCACCACCTCCCTTCCCACCCCGTTAGATCTGTGCCACGAAAGGGCAGTCAGGTGCCAGGAAAGAGCATGGGCTTTGGGGTCAAATCGATGGGAGCCCAGAACCCAGCCTTTTGGATCTCTACACAAGCATGGCCAGGGGAAAACATATCCCACTTCTCTGAGCCTCGGCTTCTTCATCTGTAAGCAGTTACCAGTGTTGCACCTTCTTCATCCCCACTTTTGACCTCTGCTCGTGGAGTCGCCTGGCCTGGGATGCTTTCTCTTCCACTTACCTAATTCTTAAGACTTTTCTCCAGTTCTACTTCCTCCATGAAGCCTTTCCTGGTTATTCCAGCCCTTAATGTTCTCCCCCTACTCCATGCTCCTATGGCGAGTAAGAGGTTCACCCACTTGGCTTAGCAGTGACACCAACCCATACATGATTTAGCCACATCTGGGCATACTCTCGCTTCCTTAGATGCTTCAGAACAAGGGCTCCATCTCAGATGACTGCTGGATCCCTCACTGATTAATAATTAATAACCTGCGAATGTGATATGCACCCATTTTGTCCATCCATCTGCTCAGCAAGTATTCGGTAAGTCTCTACTATATGCCAGGCACTGAGGATACAATGGTATTAATTAAACAGCAGTAACCACTCAGACTAATTACAAGAATAAATGCTGCCTTATAGAGCAATTACTATAGAACTAGGCATTCTACTAAGGACTTGACAGATTTTAGCTCTTTTAATTCTTTTAACAATATCCTAGGGAGTTAGGGATGATATTTCTCCCACTTTACAGTAGCAAACACGAAGCTCGTTGTGTTATGTAACTTGCCCAACGCCAGAGCTGGGATTCAAATCCACAGCTTCGTGCCTTTCATGATCCCACCGCACCTGTCGCTAGGCTCTCTTGCCCCTCTTCCCTCACTGAAGTTATTTGTCAAAGCGTTTTCCTCCTTCTCTGACCTGCACGACCATCCCACAAGGTGAATAAGACAGGCATGTCATCCCCATTTTCTGCAGGAGAACACTGAGGCTCAGAGAGCCTAAGTGACTTGCTAAAGACCAATTCCAGTGTGGGCTGTGGCTTATGCCTCGCAGCTGGGCCGTGGAGCTGGCTGGGGAGTGCGGATGGGAAGGGGAGCGAGGAGGACCTTGACCCCAGGCCACAGGCCAGTGCGGGGAGCATGGAGGCCAGGACCTACCTTGTGTACCCAGTCCTTGCAGTCGTGGTCCTGCATGCACTTGTCCAGGGCCCCGGCTGACAGCACCAGCACGAAGTTGCGGGCACCCATGACACTCTGGATGAGCTTGTCCTCGAACTTGCCTGCTTCCAGCTTCTCCACATCAATGAAGACGCTGAAGCCATGCAGCTGCAGGTGCACCTTCAGGAGGCTGGCGAGAGGTCCCACATCACCGCTCTGGCCCAGCCCCAAGACCCCTGGCCACCCGCCTGCCCGCCCCTTCTCACCTGGCCAGCTGGGAGCCTGAGTTCCGGCGGTAGCTGATGAAGACATCTGGGATGTCCCCGCTGGGCTTGCCACCAGTGCAGGGCAGTGGGGAGTGTAGCATTTCTGAGGCAGACGGGCAACAGCTTGGTAAGGCTCCCCCTTTCCCCATCACTCACCACGGGGTACGTCATCCCTTGCCCACCCAGCCTTCTCAGTGCAGCCCAGCCCAGCCAGAGCAGCCTGGCTTGTCTAAAAGAGGTCACTGAGATAGAGAGCTGGGCTTACAGGAGGGAAGGCTGCTCACTATTGACGAGTCCCTCTCAGGAGGCTGGCATTGTGTATTAGGGACATGGATGGGCACCCCCAGCCCCGCCCTCTCTACAGAACTCCAGACCCGCACAAGCAGCTGCCCACAGATGCTATAAACCCAACACATCCCAAATCCTCCCTTGGCCTCTGCCTTCCTAGTTCCCACCACAGCCAGAACCTGGGTATCGGCCTGCACCCTTGCCTCCCATTCATTCATTCATATTTACTAAGTATTTACTGTGTGCCAGGCACTACCCTTTGGGCTTGGGGTATGGCAGTGAACAGAATAGTCAGACCTTCACAACACCTGACTCCATGCTCTGGTTTCCTCCGAATAACATCCTGGACTCCAGCCCCAGGGCCCTCCCTATGTCCAGGCCCCCAATTCAGCCTTATCAGTGGTCTCCCCAAATCCACACTTGCCCAGTTCAGTCTGTTTGCACATCACCCAGAGGGGTCTTTCTAAAATCCAAGTTTCAGTGGGTCACTGCCTCCACTTAAAAAGCGTGCATGGTGGGGTGCCTGGGTAGCTCAGTTGGTGAGGTGTCTGTTTTCCACCCAGGTCATAATCCCCCCTGGACCCTAACCCACGCCCTCAACTCAGCCCTCAGAGGACATAGCCACAATGCCCGCAGATCAGACCTTCCATGCTCCTGGGCCCTAACCCTAACCCTAGGCTGGGCTCTGAGAGGACCACCCCCAGAAGCTTGGCTCCAAAGTCATATCACAGGACTCAGCTGGCAACCCAGAAGGAAACCGTGACATTTGGAACTCTAGAAAGGATTCAGAGCAGGAGAAATCTGAATGCAAACCTGAGCCACCCAGGTGCTCCTCCCTGTTTTTAAGAAATGAAATCTTGGGCGGGAAATAATTAGGATTAGAGCAGAGATGAATGAATCAGAAACTAGAGATACAGTAGAACACATCAATGAAACTAGAAGCTGGTTCTTTGAAGGAATCGATAAGATTGATAAACCATTGGCCAAACTAATCCAAAAGAAAAGGGAGAAGACCCAAATTAATAAAATTATGAATGAAAGGGGAGAGATCACAACTAACACCAAGGAAACAGAAACAATCACCAGAAATTACTATCAACAATTATATGCCAATAAGTTTAACAACCTAGAAGATATGGATACATTCCTAGAAACCTATAAACTTCCAAGACTGAAACAGGAAGACATTGACAATCTGAACAGACCTATATCTAGTAACGAGATTGAAGCAGTGATCAAAAACCTCCCCAAAAACAAGAGTCCAGGACCAGATGGATTCCCTGGGGAATTCTACCAAACATTCAAAGAAGAAATAACACCTATTCTCCTGAAGCTCTTTCAAAAAATAGAAACAGAAGAAAAACTTCCAGACTCTTTCTATGAAGCCAGCATTACTCTAATCCCCAAACCAGACAAAGACCCCATCAAAAAGGAGAACTTCAGACCAATATTCTGATGAATATGGATGCCAAGATTCTCAACAAGATCCTTGCTAACAGGATCCAACAATACATTAAAAAGATTATCTACCATGACCAGGTGGGATTTATCCCAGGGATGCAAGGGTGGTTCAACACGTGCAAATCAATCAATGTGATAGAACAAATCAATAAGAAAAGAGAGAAGAACCACATGGTACTCTCAATTGATGCAGAAAAGGCATTTGACAAAACACAACATCCGTTCCTGATTAAAACTCTTCAAAGTATATGGACAGAGGGAAAATTCCTCAACCTCATAAAATCTATCTACGAAAAACCCACAGTGAATATCATTCTCAATGGGGAAAAACTGACAGCCTTCCCTCTGAGATCAGGAACAAGACAAGGATGCCCACTCTCACCACTACTGTTCAACATAGTGTTAGAAGTCCTAGCAACAGCAATCAGACAACAGAAAGAAATAAAAGGTATTCAGCTTGGCAAAGAAGTCAAACTCTCTCTCTTTGCAGATGACATGATACTCTATGTGGAAAACCCAAAAGACTCTACTCCCAAACTACTAGAACTCATACAACAATTAGGTAATGTGGCAGGATACAAAATCAATGCACAGAAATCAGCTGCATTCTTATACACTAACAATGAAAATATAGAAAAGGAAATCAGAGAATTGATTCCGTTTACTATAGCATCAAAAACCATAAGATACTTAGGAATAAACCTAACCAAAGAAGTCAAGGATCTGTACTCGAGGAACTACAGAACACTCATGAAAGAAATTGAAGAAGACACAAAAAGATGGAAGAGCATTCCATGCCCATGGATCGGAAGAATTAACATTGTTAAAATGTCTATACTGCCCAGAGCAATCTATACTTTCAATGCCATTCCAATCAAAATTCCACCAACATTCTTCAAAGCGTTGGAACAAACAACCCTAAAATTTATATGGAACCAAAAAAGACCCTGAATCACTAAGGAATTGCTGAAGAAGAAAAACAAAGCTGGGGGCATCTCATTACCTGATTTCAGGCTTTATTACAAAGCTGTGATTACCAAGACAGCATGGTACTGGCACAAAAACAGAGAAATAGACCAACGGAACGGAGTAGAGAGTCCAGATATGGACCCACAAATCTATGGTCAAATCACCTTCGACAAAGCAGGAAAAAATACCCAGTGGAAAAAAGACAGTCTCTTCAATAAATGGTGCTGGGAAAATTGAACAGCTACATATAGAAGAATGAAACTAGACCATTCTCTTACACCACACACAAAGGCAAACTCGAAATGGACAAAAGACCTCAACGTGTGGCAGGAATCCATCAAAATCCTGGGAAAGAACATAGGCAGTAACCTCTTTGACATCGGCCACAGCAACTTCTTTCAAGACACGTTCTCCAAAGGCAAAGGAGACAAAAGCGAAAATGAACTTTTGGGACTTCATCAAAATAAAAAGCTTCTGTACAGCAAAGGAAACAGTCAACAAAACAAAGAGGCAACCCACAGAATGGGAGAGGATATTTGCAAATGACACTACAGACAAAGGGCTGGTATCCAAGATCTATAAAGAACTACTCAAACTCAACATCCAAAAAGAAGATGAACATATCAAAAAATGGGCAAGAGACATGAAGAGGCACTTCTCCATAGAAGATATACAAATG
>PITA01004553.1:0-122119 GCA_004023965.1 Spilogale gracilis
CCAGACCCTCCAATTTGTCTCTACCTTTTTGCCGATGTTCTTTGTCTCTCGTGGCGGTCCAGAAGTGGGAAATATCACATTTCAGGCTGGTTTCATGGGTGTTCACGGTGGTCTTGTAGTGGTTTTTTTGTTGGAATTCAGCTCTCTTCAGGGAACTCCCTGAAATGCGGTCACCTGGCCTTCCGCCATCTTGACCCTCTCCTAGATAGAATTCTTTTACTGAGCATTTTGATGTCTGGGAAGTCTGGGTACTGTTCTGTATAAGAAGGTTGTTTTTTGGAATAAAAGTCTATATAATTTGTGGTTGATTTCAGTCCATCCTGTGTTGAATAATTAGTAATAGCTGGGAAGTGAACTTAGTCATCAAAATAAGGATCTTTATAGCTATGACGAGATAGCAAATACATCTGTGTATGTCAGAGTTCTTTCTGTTGGAGTCATTTTGACTACAATACAGTTGTTAGTGTAGTAGCCGTCTTTTTTCTTGCTGGTGAGGAATAGGAACTCATGGAAGGTAGTGAAGATTTGCTGGAGCCAGAGTATAGGCTTTATGTTGGCTATTGTAATACTGCATAGTGGCTGGGTCCTGTCGTATTCAGAGCAGGGGTTTCTGATTCTTAACTGTGCTGGTGAGGAGGAGATGCTGCTGATGAATGAGGGGTGCCATTTCTTGGTCAGTGGTAGACGAAGAAGGATGTGAATTCAATTGGTCTCACTCTAATGTGAAATAAAGATATAACAAAATAGTTTTGATTGCACCCATCCTTTTCAGAAATGCTGTGGGGGTCCTGATATTGCCATAATGTATTCAAGACCTGGGCTGCTTCCTTCACCACTTTCAGTGATGATCTGTCTCTTCTGCCCTTGGTTATGTTTACTATCTTCTCTATATCCCCTGAGTTGGCCAGGACTTTGTTCTCCTGTTTTTGCTGGTCATGTCATGCAGAGCACAGCAGATGACCTGCATATAACAGCATATCCCTCAAAGCAGTTAATTCAGATAGAACATCTATCATTATCTGCTGTCAGAAGTCCTACAAGGATGGACAGCCCTTTGTTTTTCTGGGTGGTCACCTATGGATTTACTCTGCAAACTAGTTTCCAGCAGGAAGGCTCTGGAGAGGTCAGCAGAGTCTTTCAAGGTAGCTTGTGTGCAACTTTCTGGTAGAAGAGTCAGATAGGTCTTACTACTGATGGATGCCACAGCATCTCAGACCCTTTGGAGGACTTTGGCAGTCTTGGTATCCCAACTCCATCCCATTGATCCTCTTGTGGCCTCTCTTTCCTTGCCCCCCTGACAGCCGGGCTCCAAATCCTTGCTGGGACAGTCTTTTCCTGGTAAGGCATCCAGTTAATTCAGCCACAGCAGCTGGGCCTGAGGGGCCATTGGACGGGTTCCGTAGGTTGCAAATGCAGTACACCACAGTCTTGGTGTTGTAATCACATGTGTTCACACACGTGTGGATCCCATGCAATAGTGAGTTTACTGGCACCTCATGAGGTTGCATTTGCTTCTTCGCTACCTCCTCTATGTAGCTGGCAATCTGTCTATTAGGCAGACAGGTGAAGTCTAAAATTTAATTTTGTGATCATCATGAAAAGAAGAGCTATTCCGTCCAGAATAACTGGAACATTCGCAGTGTTTGTTAAGGTAGAGAGAGCATCTTGATTGATTGTCGTCTTTATAACATCACATAGAGATAAATTCCAAAGAACTCCTGCAACAAATGCCCTTATTTCTGCATCAGTAGATTTTCTCATCAGCTGGAGGAAGGCAGGTATCTTACCAACATTTCCTTATTATTGCCAATTTATTTTCATCTATAGACTTGACAAAAACATGTTTTTCAGAGGGCACTACAGCATTTCCTTCAAACTTTGTCCAAAAAGTCGACCGGATGCTTGATTCTTCCTTACCTATACACCTCCATCTGTACTTTGTTGTTGCTAAAGCACAGGTGCTGCAGGTAGGCTGCTCTCATTTGCTCCACTGGATAGGAGGGGTGCTGCAGCATGTGAATGATTTCAGGTAGCTTGGGGTCATGCCAGGCAAATTCCTTGGGGTCTTTCTGAATATTGTCTATTGATGGGGATTTTGTGGTGCCAGCACCACATGTGCTGTTTGCATGCTGAAGCCTGTTATAATTGCATTCCTGCACTCAGTGCTGTATTGGCCTGGAGAGCTCTGTGCAGGTATCACTTGTGTTCAGAGCATAATGATTTCTTTGGTATATAAGGGTTCATTCCTGGCTGGACATCCTTTGCATGTTTTAAACACCTACTCTACCTGTGAAATATGGTGCTGCCTTTGATCTTTGGAGTTCCACAGTTCTGTGGTTTGGTCTGTGATGACATTGAGCTATAATAGGTCTTTCCCTCCTATATAGGAGTGATGACCAGGAGACAGAGCTGAACAAAGGTCTTTCCCAAGGTGGTTGTACTGACTAGCACAGGAACTGTAAGCCTTTCAGGCTGGCCAGTGTAGAACCATACTCTCTGTAAATGGCATACTGCTGCTGTCCAAGTTGTTCCATGTCATGAACAGCCCTTTACAGTGACTGTTACAGGTGTTTTGGTGCGGTAGTCATCCCTGAGTGTTTGGGAGATAATAACACCACTTGGCCTTGGGATAGGAAGCTACTTGAGTCTGTGCCTCCCATCAGGATCACTGGGGACCTGTTTTGGTGGTGGTTTGGTACTGAAAGTTTGTCTCTTGGGATTAGAAGTCTGCTGGGAGGTTACTGATCCAACTCGATGGACAGCTACTGGGGAAATGAGTCTGTATGCAGAGTGTATGGAGAGGCTGCCCATGGAGCAGGTAGTGGGGTAAAGGAATATGCACTGGGGTTCAGTGGTTGGGAATCACTCACTGACAGAGAGCCAATTTTACTCTGCAGAGAAGTTTTCTGTAACCCCTTTGAAGGAGAAGAGCCTCCTGATAACAAAAGAAAGACTGCTCTAGATTGAGCTGAGCTAACTCTTCTCATGGCCTTGATTGGCTACTGATGGCTGAACCAGTGTTTGTCCTTCCGCTCTTGAGTTTCTCAACAAATGGCTATTAGTTGATCTATGAATAAATGCTGTGGTCTATTGTCTGTCTTACTTAAATTCTAGCTGTTGTGAAAACTCCTTGCTTCCTGGTATCTACACTTGGGATAGGAATTCATTTGTGTTGAACTTCTCGAGTTATCCAGTGATCTTTCATGGAGAAATGTCTGTGCTGGTGCATAGAAGGTCTCTTGTGCTGGTGCTGTCCTGATGACATTGTTGTTGGGATGGGGAGTGTCAGAAACTCCAGGTTCTTTATACCTACTGTTTGACAAATCTGTTGATCTCCAAGGAAATGACTTCTTAGTTGAGCTGCTCCGTCAGGAAAGCTAGAAAGGTGGTGGCTGTGGTGTTTGGTTTCATGCCTGGGCCAGCAGAGACAGTTTTTTTTTTTCCATGGTTGCACCTCTTGCACCAGTGAAGGCTGTTCAGGAGTGGGCATTCCTCCTTCTAATTTAGGCAGTGGCTATTGTCACTCTGGGAATGAGGTCTGTCTGCACCGAGGAGTTGCAACTGTGGCACTGGAAAAAACTTAAAAAGTGTAGTTAGGGGGCTCCCCAACCCTCTCTCCCCATTTATACCCCCTTCCCTGAACTAGCTGTCCCACCACCCATAGCGGTGGTGGCTAACTTGCCCCTTTACTCTGTGCCCATGGTGTCACCTCCATGGCCAGCATTGGCAAGGACTCATTTTTATACTTGAGAAAACTTAGAGGCATTAGGTAATTTTATGGAGTTTTATGTAGGTAGGAAGTAAGAGCTGAGATTATACTCTGCATCTCTTTGGCTCTGATATCCATGCACTTAACCTCTGTTGCCCTGCTTCTTCATGGTGCTATACAGCTTAAATTCATCTGTTTATTGTTAACATGAGTAAGATAATTATTCTTTGTTAAGTTTAATCAGCAAACCTAACAGATGCACTTAGTATTTCTAATAGTCTTGCAGTTGATTTACTTAGCTTTTCTGGGAATATATTCTGTTTGTAACTAAATATAATTTTAAGTTTTGCTTATCCTTTCCAAATTTTATATCATATTGGTTCACTTACTAGTTACATTGACTAGAACTTGTGGAATACTGTGATTACAGTGAGCGTGTTGTCTTGTTAATTTAATGCATCTAATGTTTCACTAAATGCTTACCATTAATTGGAATGTTGATACTATTTCACCCCTGAGCATGAAGACAGATGTTTGTATTCTTTATAAATAAAATATGAAAGTGATTGAAGTACTTCTGTTTTCTTTTTTTTAAAAAATATTTTATTTATTTTTTTGACAGAGAAAGAGATCACAAATAGGCAGAGAGGCAGGCAGAGAAAGAGGAGGAAGTAGGCTCCCTGCTGAGCAGAGAGCCCGATGTGGGGCTCCATCCCAGGAAGGACCCTGAGACCATGACCTGAGCTGAAGGCAGAAGCTTAACCCTCTGAGCCACCCAGGTGCTCAGTACTTCTGTTTTCTTAAGAGTTTTTAAAATCTGGGGTGCCTGGGTGGCTCTGTCAGTGAAGCATCAGCCTTTGGCTCAGGTCATGATCTCAAATAAATAAAATCTTTAAAAAAAAAGTTATTTAAAATCCTATTTGGACATTTTTTGTAGGCCAGATTTTATTTTATTTATTTATTTTTTTTAAAGATTTTACTTATTTATTTGACAGAGAGAAACACAGCGAGAGAGGGAACACAAGCAAGGGGAGTGAGAAAGGGAGAAACAGGTTTCCCGCTGAGCAGGCAGCCCGATGCGGGGCTTGATCCCAGATCTCCAGGATCATGACCTGAGCCGAAGGCAGTTGCTTAACCAACTGAGCCACCCAGGCGCCCCTAGGCCAGATTTTAAAGTCTTACTTGTTGCTGTATCAAAACTGCTACAAACCAAAACTTGCTGTTACTTGTACGCACTTATACCACACTTGATTTTTTTTCAAGATTTAATTTATGCGCGAGAGCATGAGGTGGGAGAGGGGCAGATGAAGAGGGAGGGACTCCCTGCTGAGCAATGAGCTTGATGTGGGGCTGGATCCCAGGACCCTGAGATCATGACCTTAGCCAAAGGCAGAAATGTAACCAACTGAGCCACCTAGGCACCCCGTACTGCACTTCATATTTAATCTCTCGTAGTCCATATGTACATCTTTTTTTTTTTTTTTAAAGATTTTATTTATTTATTTGACAGAGAGAGAGATCACAAGTAGCAAAGAGGAGGAAGCAGGCTCCCTGCCGAGTAGAGAGCCCTATGCGGGCCTCGATCCCAGGATCCTGAGATCATGACCTGAGCTGAAGGCAGAGGCTTTAATCCACTGAGCCACCCTGGTGCCCCCATATGTACATCTTTTAAATCTTCGGTATATTCATTTTTATACATTTAAAAATATGTTTATCATACTTTATAACTTGCTGAGTTATATTTATTTTGTCTATTTAAAATTTTTTTTGTGGGGGGCTAACTAGTAGGAGTTCAGTGAATATATGTTGAATAAGTTAGTTTTTATAATTATAATTATCTGATTAGTGAAGCGTCTTTATTAAGCCTGTGTTTTGACTCATGATAGGAAAATATTATATCAATTTTAGAGATGGAAAAAACCCAGAAAATACATATTTTTAAAATTGTTGTAGTTTCTTGGTTTCATGGTCATGCGGCTGATTGCAGATCTACCATTTCCCCTGACTTGATAGCATCTTGCTGTGGGTACCAGTCTTTAGAAACTCTCTGGTGGGTTTAGGTATTTCTCTCTCTCTCTCTCTCTCTCTTTCTCTCTCTCTCTCTCTCTCTCTCTCTCTCACACACACACACACACGTGAGGAATAATTCATTTACCAAATGTGAGAGAATGAGGAATGTCCATTTAAGAAAAGGAAGTAGAATGGGATTACCCCATTGAGATATATTGCCCCTGAGTGGTTCAGAATTTATCCTGTTAAACTTGTAATTATCTGTGAAGAAGTAGTTTTGGAGATTTTTAGAGAATGGAATAATTGGTAGTGGCTCTTTAGTTTTGTCAGTATGATCCAAAATACCTGTCTCAACTTATAGCTAGAAAGTAATTTTGAAAATCTGATAGAGTTTAAGGGAATGAAACTGATACTAAATTCCTAGTTACTTAAACCCTGGATCATTAACCAAAGTATCTGGAAATAAATGCCATTTGAGGGGCTATGCTTTGCTTAAGTAAATAGAATTGGTGGCTCAGTGTTGGGCCCATTCAACAGCTAATCATAGTATAATCATCCTTACCACAGCAGCTGGAAATTATTGTAGCTGTTGCTGTATGTTCTCACTCTAAAGGCTATGGTTTCCATGAAGAAATCATAAAGGCAGGCCTTTTGTGGTTTTGATTACTGAGTGTTTTCTGGACAGCATGAGAAAATGCTCTGCATGTTTTGTGCTGTGTGGATATAAGACATGCTTTTATAAAAGAAACCATTTCTTCTTTGAAAAGTAGTCACATGGAAGAACCATATTTTCATTTATTATTAGCACCTCATAATTTTGTGAATGGTTTTAATGTACATGTTCATTCAAAAAATACTTAGAGGAAATGATACTAATTAAAGGAAATGTGTTGATCTTAGGGTGGATATAGTAATTTTCCACTCAAGACTATATTCCCATGGTCATCCTTTTGTGTAATTTTCTTTAAAAATGGTTGACCCATAGAACTCACCAAAAGTTGAGCGCTATATGTATTGTCATTGGGTATTTTAATTTATTTTAATTATAGTGTTGTCTTAACAGACAGTGTTATTTTAGTTTCAGGGGTACAGTATGGTGATTCAACACTTTCATTCAACACTCAGTGCTCATTAAGATAAGTGTACTCTTAATCCTCTTATTTCACGCCCAGCCACCTCCCCTCTGGTAACCCTCTGTCCTCTGTAGTTCAAAGCATGTTTATTGGTTTCTCTCTCTTTCTTTTTTTCCTTTGCTTGTTTGTTTTGTTTCTTAGATTACAATTACACATATGAGTGAGATCATAAGGTATTTTGTCTTTCTCTGATTGGCTTGTTTTGCTTAGTATTATACTCTCTAGCGCCATCCTTGGCATTAAAAATGGCAAGATTTTACTCTTTTATGGCTGAGTAATACTCCATTGTATATACACACCATCTCTTCTTTATCCATTCATCTGTTGATGGACACTTGGGCTATGTCCATAGTTTGGCTGTTGTAAATAAGGCTGCAATAAAATAGGGGTGTATATATTCCTTTGAATTAGTGGTGTTGTATTCTTTGACTAAATAACCCATAGTTTGATTACTGGATCATAGGGTACTCCTATTTTTAATTTTCTGAAGAACCTCCATGCTGTCTTCCACAGTAGCTGTACCAGTTTGCAGTGCAACTAATAGTGCATGAAGGTTTTTTTTCTCCACATCCTGGTCTACACTTGTTGTTTCTTGTGTTTTTGATTTTTGCCATTCTGACAGGTATAAGGTAAAATCTCATTGTAGGTTTGATTTGCATTTACCTTTTGACTGATGTTGAACATCTTTTCATGTGTCTATTTGCCATTTGTATGTCTTTGCTTAAGTGTCTGTTCATATCTTCTGCCCATTTTTAAATTGAATTACTTATTTGGTGTTGAGTTGTATAAATTTTTTATGTATTTTGGATACAGATTCTTTACTGGATAGGTCATTTGCAGTTATCTTCTCCCATTTAGTAGGTTGTGTTTTATTTTGTTGGTTTTTGCCTTTGCTGTGCAGAAACTTTTATTTTGATGTAATCCTAATAGTGTATTTTCACTTTTATTTCCCTTTCCTTAGGACATGTCTAAAACGATGCTGTTATGGCTAATGTCAAGATAAATTACAGCCTGGGCTGTCTTGTAGGATTTTTATGGCTTTAGGTCTCTCATTTAGAGGTTCTTAATCATTTTGAGTTTATTTTTGTGGATGGTATAAGAAAGTGATACAGTTTCATTCTTTTGCATGTAGCTGCCAGGTTTCCCAGCGCTCTTTGTTGAAGAGACTTTTTCCCATTGCTTATTTTTGCCTCCTCTATTGAAGATTATTTGACCATATGATTATGAGTTTCTTTCTGGGCTTTCTACTCTGTTCCACTGATCTTTGTATCTGTTTTTGTACTGGTACCATAGCATTTGATTACTTTAGCTTTGTAATATAACTTAAAGTCTGGAATTGTGATACCTCCAGTTTTGTTTTTAAGATTGCTTTGGCTATATAGGGTCTTTGATAGTTCCATACAAATTTTAGGATTTTTTGTTCTAGTTCTCTGGAAAATGTTCTTGCTATTTTGATAGGGATTACATTAAATGTGCAGATTACTTTGGGTAATAGAGATTTTAACAGTATTTGTTCTTCTAGTCCAGAAGCATGTAATGCCTTTTCATTTCTGTGTGTTGTCTTCAATTTCTTTTGCTGGTGTTCTATAGTTTTCAGAGTACAGGTTTTTCACCTTTGGTTAAGTTTATTCCTAGGTATTCTTTTATTCTTGGTGCAGTTGTTACTGGGATTGTTTTCTTAATTTCTCTTTCTGCTACATCATAACTAGTGTATAGAAATGCTATGGATTTCTGTACATTGGTTTTGTATCCTGTGACTTTACTGAATTCATTTATCAATTCTAGTTGAATTTTTTTGGTGCAGTCTTTAGGGCTGGCTTTCTTTCTTTTTTTTTTTAAGATTTAGTCACAGTAGAGAGTGAGAATATGCACGTGTGTGTGGGCATGAGTGGGGAGAGGCAGAGGGAGAGGGAGAACCCCAAGCAGACTGTCCACTGAGGAGCCTGACAGGAGCTCCATCATACAACCTCGAGATCAGGACCTGAGCTGAAAGCAAGAGTTGGAGGCTTAACTGACTGAGCCACCCAGGCACCCCTTTAGGGTTTTCTATGTATAGTATCATGTCATTTGCAAATAGTGAATGTTTTATTTCTTTACCAATTTGGATGCCTTTTATTTCTTTCTGTTGTCTGATTGCTATGGTCTTGTTACTGTTTTTTGGTTTTTTAGATTTATTTTAGAGAGAGAGAGCAAGAGCACAGGTGAGTGGGGGCAGAGGAAGAGGAAGAGAATCTTCAAGCAGGTTCCCCACTGAGCACAGAGATCCATGTGGGGCTCATTCCCATGACCCATGAGATTATGAACTGAGCTGAAACCAGGAGTCTGATGCTCAGCCAACTAAGCCATCCAGGTGCCCCTTGTCATTGGGTTTTAATGACAGAGAGGGAAGAGTAAATTTTACTCTTTAACTGTTGGTTAACACTTTCATGCCTAATTACGTCCCTGAATATTCTAAGGTAGAATTACATTTCTCTGGTTCCCTTATATATTTCAAGCAGTTTATAAGGCAGAATTACCACCAGTAAGCAAATCTTTATACCATTTCAATCTTTTTCTTTTTAAAAAAGATTTTGTTTATTTGAGAGAGAAAAGAGAGAGTTGGGGGAGGAGCAGAGGGAGAAGGACATAAAAAACTCCATGCTGAGTGGAAAGCCTGACTTGGGAGTCCTGGACCCTGAGATTGAGACCTGAGCTGAAACCAAGAGTCAGACGCTTAACCAACTGAGCCACCCAGGTGCCCCAAACCTCAAATAATTTTTAAATGTCCAATAAATTAATCTTGCAAATTTAGCATATAAATTTTCTTATCTTTTAGATATCTTAATAAACAGAACATAAAATATCATAATTATTACAGATATAGCACTCACATATTAATATTGTATGTTTTGGTTGGCTTGATCATTTCTATATCAGTTTCTTTATGTTCCCAGCGTAGAAAATTATCCACCCAAAAGGAAACAATTACTGTCAAGGCCAGTTGAAGTAATATGGTTAAAAATCGTGACTGTATGCTATTAGGCTCAAAAACTATAGATTTCAAATGGATTTCTGGGAAAAGAAACTTGAGGTTAATAGAGAGGCCTAGGACCTAGATGTGCCTGCTAATGCTGAACTGGCTGTGGTGAGGATGGGTGCTTTTCTGAGGCTAAGTTCTGCCTGTCACTTAATAGGACCTTGGTAGTCCATTCCTTTCACCTATATATTTGAACACATAGGTTTTTAATTTTATGCAATTCTCTGTACTTACCTGAAATTCTGGTGTTTTAAATGAGTGGGGAATAGGGGGTGGGACAAACATCCTTCTAGGTCTGACTGTTAATTTTTTTTTCCCCCCTCAGATTCAGGGTCCCACTTTATCCTGGTGTTCTAAGCATGTTGTAAACCACTCATTTTAAGTTCTTTATATAGGATGGAATTCTGAACCACTTATTTCAACTATAGTTCTTTGCATTAGGGCCACAGAAAGTGATTTGGAGACCAGTTTCTGCTTCTGGGGAGAACTTCTTTTTGTCTTACGAACAGTGACAAATCTGTATTGAGATAAAACATAAAGGCTGTAGCTTCCCTTCTAGATATAGCCACACTGTGAAATGGCTCCTCTTGTCCTTTAACCAATATAGGTTTTCATTTAGACACAATTTATTTCTCAAAAAGTAGGTGACCTGTAGTAGAATCACCTTAGGCTCAAAGAGACTTATATAGAGACTCATTATTAGAATTCAATATCTGAAAAATACTGTTGTAATTTATAATACAGCATGCTTCCAGTAAAAATACCAGAAAGGTTTTAAAGAATTAGGCTAGGTGAGGGGCGCCTGGGTGGCTCAGTTGGTTAAGCGACTGCCTTCGGCTCAGGTCATGATCCCAGAGACCCGGGATCGAGCCCCACATCGGGCTCCCTGCTCGGCGGGAAGCCTGCTTCTCCCTCTCTCACTCCCCCTGCTTGTGTTCCCTCTCTCGCTGTGTTTCTCTCTGTTAAATAAATAAAATCTTAAAAAAAGAATTAGGCGAGGTAAATCTAAAATTTAAAAGGCAAAAAGTAATATCACCCAGAAAAGTTATGAAAGAAAGGGGAGTAGTTCTTTAATATATTAAAAATGTATTCTAAAATAATAATGATGGGGGCCGCTGGGTGGCTCAGTTGAGCATTTGACTCTTGGTTTCAGCTCAGGTCCTGTTCTCCTCGTCATAGGATCAAGTCTAGTGTTGGGTTCCATGCTCAGCAGGGAAACTGCTTGGGATTCTCTCACCCTCTTCCCTTCCTCTTACAACTCACTCTCTCTTTATCTAAAATAAGTAAATCTTTAAAAAAAAACACATAAAATTAGAATGATAAAAAATAAATAAAACAGTAATGAAAACATTGTGATTCTGTACATGAGATAGGTCAGTAGTATAGAAGTTTTATAGATTCATAGGGAAGTTTAGAATATAATAAAAGTACATTTCAGATCAACAGAGAAAAGGATTTTTTTTTAATTGCAGTATTATAGCAGGGTAGTAGTCCAAAAAAAAAAAATCCTTCAGAGGAAGAAAACACACATTTTTATTTTTTATTTATTGGAGTTACAGAGGCATTTTTTTTCAAAGATTGGAAATATAGATAGTCTAATGCATTGTTAGTGGTTGTGCAGTTTGGTATATTTTGTTAGAAGGAAATATGGAAAATGTGAAAATCTAAAATGCCTACCAAAATTTAAATCTGTAAACTCTGGTCAGTCACTTGCAGAAACTTATTGGAGTTTATCCCACAGGTAAATCCTATAGGTTTGGGATTCAGTCCATCATATTTTACATATGTGTGAGTATATGAGATTATTCTGTGCTTCGTGTTTGTAAAAGTAAAAGATTAGAAATAACTTTACATCTGTTAGAGTCTAGGTATATGATAAAATACAACCTTTATAAATAAGAGGGAGGCAGGTTTTTAAAAAATTACTGATACTGCCTGATTTCTAAGGTAAAGTATTAAGTGAAAAACAAGGTGCCAAATGATGTGTGCAATCACATGAAAATATCTTACAAAGGAAAAAATATATATGTACATTCTTTGTGTACAGAGTATCTGTGAAAGGTTACACAAGAGGCTAGTACTAGTGGCTGTGTGTCTGTGGAGGAAAACTGGATGGCTAGGGTTAATGGTGAGAAGATTTATTATTCATGATTTAGTCTTGCATGTTTTGAGTTTTACACCATGGTAATATATTGGTGTACTACTTATCAAAAAGAAACACACACACACATTAATATGTAGTACTGAAAATTTATCCTGTCCATCTTTATCGACTCTTCAGAATCTCTAAGGGTGAGACCCACTTCCAATTACATTAGGAATTTTTTTTATTGTGATATAAAACATATAAAAATTACCTTCTTAATCATTCATCTTTCAAAGTGAACTCTGATACCCATTAAACAAAAACTTCTTTTTACTTCCTCTTTCCAGGCTCTGGTACCATCATTTTACTTTCTTTTTCTATGAATTAAGAGTACTTTAGATAAAAGCAGAATTACTCATATAAGTGGAATTATATGGTATTTGTCTCTTTGTGACTGATTTATTTCAGTTAGCATAATGTGTTAAAGGTTCATCCATGTAGCATGTGGCAGGATATCCTGCCTTTTTAAGACTGAATAGTGTTCCATTATATGCATATCTCACATTTTGTTTATGTATGTATTGGCTGATGGACGTTTGGCTTCCTTCCTCCTTTTGGCTATTATAAATAGTACTGCTTTGAACATAAACATGTAAATATTCTTGGAGATTCTGCCTTCAGTTCTTTTAGATAGATATCCAGAAGTGAGATTGTTGGATCATTTGGTGGTATTTTTAATTTTTGAGAAATCGTCGTATTGTTAACCATAGGAGTTGCACCATTTTACGGTTTTACCAACAACACACAAGAGTTCCAATTTACTCACATTCTCACCAGTACTTATTGCCTTTTTTTCTTTCTTTCTTTCTTTTTTGTGGTCACTAGCCATCATAATGGATATGAGATGATCCCAATACATGCTTTTAACAAGCATTATAATCGTATATTTCTTGTATATTTAAAAAAGTTTATCAAGTATATTTAACCTAATGATTTTTGGTTTGATCACCTAAAATGCAACAAGTAGTCACTTTTTAGAAATTTTTCTCAGTATGCTTTGTTGTTGTAACTTGAGGTATGTGTGTTGTATAATCAGATCTTAAAGGGGCAGTACCTTTAGTGTGCCTCCTCTGTTTTCTCCTTCTATTTAACCATGATTGAGTGACCCAGGAACAGATTAGGCTATATTTAACCCCCAAAGAAAATTTTGCCAACTGTATTTTCACTTATATAGTTGAAATGCTAGTGTTCTACATGTTGTAAGAATTAGTACTGTGTACCAGCATTAAACACTATGATTTAATTAAAAAAAACTGTCATTTTCACTTTGCAACTCAATAGTATTTGAACTCTTTTTATTTTATTTTCTTTTTTAAAGATTTTATTTATTTGAGAGAGAGCACAAGCCCCAGGGGAGGGGCAAAGGGAGAGGGAGGAGCGACTACTTGCTGAATAGGGAGCCGGATGTGGGACTCAATCCCAGGACCCTAGGATCATGACCTGAGCTGAAACCAGACTCTTAACGGACTGAGCCACCCAGATGGGCCTGTTTACTTTTAATTGAAAAGTTTTATCTTCATAGTCCTTCTTTTTTCTAAAAATTTTATTTATTTATTTGAGAGAGAAAAAAATGAAAGAGCAGGAAAGGGAGGAGAGTGGGGAGGAGAGTCAGATGGAGAAGCAGACTCCCTGCTGAGCATGGAGCCAGATGCAGGACTTGACTCTGAGACTCCAGGATCATGACCTGAGCTGAAGACAATCACTCAACCAACTGAGCCACCCAGGCGCCCACCTTCATAATCTTGATAGTTTTGTGTTAACTCTTCTCACAAGATGAATTCAGTTTTATGTTGTCTTTTAAGAACAAAGTCAAGCAGTGTTTTTTATTTTCTTTTGTTTTAAAGATTTTATTTATTTATTTGACAGACAGAAACACAGCTAGAGAGGGAACACAAGCAAGGGGAGTGGAGTGAGAGAGGGAGAAGCAGGCTTCCAGTTGAGCAGGGAGCCGGATGTGGGGTTTGATCCTGGGACTCTGGGATCATGACCTGGGCTGAAGGCAGAGGCTTAATGACTGAGCCACCCAGGCACCCCAGTGTCAAGCAGTGTTGAAGGATTTTTTCCCAGAGAACAAAAGTACATGCGATCCTAGTGAAAAATGGAAAAGGGGTATAAATTGTCTTTCAGGCTTTTTTTCTCCTTCTCCAGGAAAACTTTAGGGGCATTTTTTATTTGAGAGAGAGCACAAGCAGGTGTAGGGACAAAGGGAGAGGGAGAAGCACACTCTCTGCTGAGCAGGGAGCCCAATGTGGGACTCAAAACAAAATATGTATCTGGTAAAATCTTTTCCATTTTAAGTAAATTAATTGCAGTTTTCTTTTCCTGACTGGAAGTTTCTGAGATTATAAATCTGGCATTACTATCACAGAATCGCCTATTCTATCTTGCAAATATTTATTCTTTACAAGTATTTGATAGTGGTATTTACAAGTATTGCATCATTGTGTGGATATCTAGCTGTTACCTAAAATTACATTGTAAGTATTAGAAATTATTTAAAAATACATTTTGCTAGACTTTAAATTTCACTACTGTGCAGTTTATGATTTTTCATTTAAGTATTTAAACTGAGCAGTTGGATTTACTATATTTGGTATGTGAGTTGATAAAGAAGGCTGCTAAGTGGTATGATGGCTTGGGAAGGGTGGAGGTTTAATCCTCACTGTTGGTTTTGAGAAAAGATAATGAAATCCTTTATATCCCTTTTCATAGACGTGCATTTCAAAGACTTACATTTTAATAAGAATTGGTTGTGCAGCTGCAACCCTGGCAACACAGACTAGGAGAGAAGAATTGGGGCAGAATTCCAGAAATCAATGCAGGGAATGGTCTCATGTGGAGCTGAGCTAATGAAAACTGATAAAAATATAAAGCACTTAGTAGAAAAAAGACCAGTTCTTTCTTTGGCATAATGGATATTGAAATTTTTCATAGTATATTTTATTATTTAGTAAGTCAAAAAGCTGTCATAAGCTGCTTACTCAATAAGAGTAGCTGCATTATTTTGTCCTTTAGTATAAAAACCTACCCTACAGACTCCGGGAAGGTAATATTTCTGTGCAGTACATCTAAAAAGCAATTGTTGCTGGCCCATTCTTGGTAAAGTATTGAAAGCACAATGTACAAGTTTGTCAGATTTTTAAAAAGAAGTTTTTAAAATTTAGTAATTTAAGAACTAAATGTTCACAGTAGTTTTAATGTAAATTTCTTGCAGTTTGGGGCTCTTGAGGTACCCTCAAACAGTAAAATTACAAATGTAGTCTTCTGTCTTAACACCATGACAGTGGCTATAAAATCTGTCATTAAACCATAATTTAATTATTACCAACATTGACTATGTCTTGGATTTTTCCTCCTGTCATAAGAAGTATTGCAATAAAATATTTAATAAAATATTTATATAAAGATTTGCCTTTTTTTTTTCTGGATTACTCTCATTTACTTTTGGATTTTCAGAATTCATACTAATACAGTACCTGTAAAAAATTTTAATATTTTCTACAACTACTACCAATTTATGTAATCTTAATTTTTCTGGGAATGAGTTTTTTCCTTAATATCTTATTTGACCCTTTGGGCTTTTAAATCTTGACTTCTTTTATCTTTAATTCTGGAAAAATTTATTCTCATTTTTTGACATGTTTGTTTTTTCTCTTGAATTGTTTTTCCCCTTTCTGAAACTTCTCTTACCTCTTACTTATCTTACCTGGATGTTTTCTTTTTCTTTTTTTTAACTCCATATTTCCACTTCATTCTTTCTTATGGTTTCTTATTGTGACTTTATAGTACTAATATCCCTAGAGTACTATTATCTCCTGTTGACTTTAAAAGCAAAACAGCCTATGATTTTACCAGCAAAATGAGTTTATTCAGGGTTAATAGAAAATGCAAGCTATGGCAAACCATAGGCAAGTCTGGAGATGAGAAAAGGGAAATATTTCTTTATTGAGAAAACGAGGAAGATGGGAAGGCTGCTTTGAAAGAAAGTACACTGGAGGAAAGCTGGAGTTGAGGGTGGTGATAGCTTCTCATTGGTTCAGGTATATATTTTCTTATTGGCTGAACTTGTTGCTGGGCAAGGAGAAATTCTTCTTTCTTCCTGCTCACTGGGAAGTGACTATTAGTAGTAGGCTAGGAGAGTCCCTCTTCTGGTGACCCGACTTCAATTTTGATGAGCTTTCCTTCCTTCAGTTTTATAGTCACTTGGTGTACACTTCTGGGTTGTCCAGGTCAGGCACTCTTCTTCAAATGGTGTAAGTTGCTTAGTGTTTGTCTTTATTTTACAGTAGTTTTCTGATCCAGATGTCTCTTTATTGTGGTTAGTAAGGTAATGATCCTCCAGGGTAGGGGTTGGGGGGCTATTATCTGCTGAATCTAATAGGTAGTGGGAATGACTAACAGCCAGATCTTAGTTTGTGTCAGTGCAGGTAATTTTATGGAGTGATAGGGCTTGAGTCTCTGTTCAAATAGCTATGCAGCAGCACCAGATTGCTCTTAAGTTTTTCTCTTGGCTGCTACTGCATCAGGCAACTTCTGGTCAGGGTTTGTTTTTTAAACTCTTAGAAATAAGCAGTAATACTTATTGAAAATAAGAAATACTTATTACTAAAAAAAAGAGAAAGACATACTTATTACTTAATAGAAATAAGAAATAATACACTAAGATGTAATTTCCATAAGATTTTAATTCACCATCAGATCTATAGGGTTTTGGTGGTATGGTAGGGGGGGGACTTGACTGAATGGAACCCCAAAGTGAATTGCATCATTAGGAGATAGATGAAATAGATGACCCTAGAGTTTTGTGCGTACTACATATTATATTTAACCTAGTTAGTAATACATTTTTTGAAGTGTTCAAATCTCTTTTAATTATTCTGTTGATAACTGCTATGTGGCTGGGGCTTCATACATGGTTATTGTTCAGCAATATCTGCCAGGGGGTTTGGATGCATATTGTGGATTTTTTTTATTATTTTGTTCTGAAATTACAGTATGCAAAATTGTCAAGATAAATGCAGGCATACTTACATATGTATCTATCTGTATAGTGAAATCCTACATTCAGAAATATATGCTGAGATTTTTTTATATTTTAAATCAAAGTGCAGTTAACACACCATCTTGTATTAGTTTCTTATGTACAAAAGAGTGAATCAACATTTTGTATACATTCAGAAGTGATCAAAGAGCTAAATTTAGCTACCATCTGTCCCATATAGAGTTCCTCCGTATTAGTAATTATATTCCCTGTGCTGTACATTGTATACCTATAGTTTGACCTGTTAATCCCCTTCCCTTATTTTACCTATTTCCTTGTTCGTCTTCCCTTTAGCAAAAACCAGATTTTTCTCTATATCTGAGTCTGTTTCTATTTTGTTACATTTATTCATTCGTTTGTTTTTTTTTAGATTCTATATAAAACTGAAGTCATAGGGTATTGTCCTTTCAGTCTGACTTACTCTTCACTAAGGATTTTTCTCTAAGTCCATTTATGTTGTTGCAACTGGAAAGATTTCATTTTTTTTAATGGCTAATATTCTAGTGTGTGTATACAGTACATTATATTTATCCTGCCTTCTTTGGATGGACATTCAGATTGCTTCCATATCTTGGATGTTGTAAATAATGCTGCAGTGAACATAGGGGTTCACATGTTTGTCCAAATTAGTATTTTCCTTTTCTTCGTATAAATACTCTGAAGTAGAATTGATGGATTGTATGGTAGTTCTATTTCCAATTTTTTGAGGAATAAAAATGCTGTTTTCATAGTGGCTGCACCATTTTGTGTTCCCACCAATAGCACATGAGGGTTCTCTTTCTTTCACATCTTGGCCAGCACTTATTTCTTGTTTTTGATACTAGCCATTCTTTTTTTTTTTAATTTATTTTGACGGAGAGAAACACATCCAGAGAAGGAACACAAGCAGGGAGAGTGAGAGAGGGAGAAGCAGGCTTCCCACCGAGCAGGGAGCCTGATGTGGGACTCGATGTGGGACTCGATCCCGGGTGTCTGGGATCATGACCTGAGCCGAAGGCAGTCACTTAACCAACTGAGCCACCCAGGCGCCCGATACTAACCATTCTAAGAGGTATGAGGTGCTATCTCCTTGTGGTTTTGATTTGCAGTTTGCTGATGGTTAGTAACGTTGGGTACCATGTATCTTTGGAGAAATACCTATTCAGATCATCTGCTGATTTTTTTTTTTTAACATTTTTTTTTTTAAAGATTTTATTTATTTGACAGAGAGAAACACAGCCAGAGAGGGAACACAAGCAGGGGGGGTGAGAGAGGGAGAAGCAGGCTTCCCGCCGAGCAGGGAGCCCGTTGTGGGACTCGATCCCGGGTCTCCAGGATCATGACCTGAGCTGAAGGCAGTCGCCCAACCAACTGAGCCACCCAGGCGCCCCTATCTGCTGATTTTTAATAGATTTTTTTGGATACTGAGTTGTGTGAGTTCTTTATTTATGGTATTAATCCCCTGTTGGATAGATATTTTGCAAGTATCTTCTCTTATTCAGTAGGTTGCGTTTTGTTATGTTTTGGTTTCCTTTGCTGTACAAAAGCTTTTTTTTTTTTTAAGATTTTATTTATTTGACAGAGAGAAACACAGCCAAAGACGGAACACAAGCAAGGGGCGTGAGAGAGGGAGAAGCAGGCTTCCCACCGAACAGGGAGCCCGATGTGGGACTGGATCCCCGGTCTCCAGGATCATGACCTGAGCCGAAGGCAGTCGCTTACCAACTGAGCCACCCAGGTGCCCCTGTACAAAAGGTTTTTAGTTTCAGGTAGTCCTGTTTGTTTATTTTTGCTTTAGTTGTCCTTTCTTGGCGAGACTATCCAGGAAAATATTGTTCAGACTGACTTCTAAGAGCTAATTGCCTTGGATTGTTTTCTTCCCGGAATATAATGGTTTCCAGTCTTTTAAGTTGTTAATCCATTTTGAGATTATTTTTATATATGGTTTAAGAAAGTAGTCCATTTTCTGCGGTTTCTGACTGGCTTAGTTAATGTAGCATGTGGCTCTCAATCTCAGGGTTGTGAGTTTGAGTCCTGCGTTGAGTATGGTGATTACTTAGTTAAAAGATAAAAAAAAAAAAAAAAAGAAAGAGGGCGCCTGGGTGGCTCAATGGGTAAAAACCTCTGCCTTCAGCTGAGGTCATGATCTCAGGGTCCTGGGATCGAGTCCCACATTGGGCTCTCTGCTCAGCAGGGAGCCTGCTTCCTCCTCTCTCTCTCTGCCTGCCTCTCTGCCTACCTGTGATCTCTCTCTCTCTGTCAAATAAATAAATAAAATCTTAAAAAGAAGAAAAAGAAAAAGAAAAAAATATTAAAAAAGGGAAACTGGTCCACTTTCATTGTTTTCTTTATAATTGTCCATTTCCCCAACACCATTTATTCAAAGGACTATGTTTTTCCCATTATACTTTCTTGCCTCCCTTCTCGAAAATTAATTTATTCTATGTATCTGTGTGGGTTTATGGCAGGACTCTCTTACCTTCCATTGATCTGTGTGTCCTTCTGTGTTATTACCATACGGTTTTGATTTCTGTAGCTTTGTATTATAGTTAGAAATCAGGGATCATGATACATCCAGCTTTTTTCTTTCTCCAAACTGCTTTGGCTGTTTGGGTTCTTTTGTTCCATACAAATTTGAAGATTCTTTTTTCTAGTTCCATGAAAAATGCCATTGGTATTTTGATACAGATTGCATTGAATCTATATATTTCTTTGGGTAGTGTGGACATTTTAACAGTTTTAACTTATGCTACCCATGAGCACAGAATAGCTTTTCATTAATGTCTTCTTCAGTTTCTTTTGTCTTTATCTTACAGTTTTCAATATACAGATCTTTTTACTTCCTTAATTAAGTTTATTCCTACATATTCTTTTTGATATGATTATAAATGAGATTGTTTTCTTAATTTCTCTTTCTGATAGCACATTAGTAGGGTATAGAAATACAACAGATATGTGTACATTAGTTTTGTAACCTGCAGCTTTACTGAATTTATTTATTATTTTTAGTAGGTTTTTTTTTTTAGAACTTTTAGGGTTTTCTGTGTATAATATGTCATGTTCCAGTAGTGACAATTTTACTTAGTTCTTTATTTGGATGCTGTTGATTGATTGATTGATTTTTCTCATCTGATTGCTATGGCTAGGATTCCCATTACTGTGTTAAATAAAAGTAGCAAGAATGGATACCTTTGTCTTATTTCTGATTTTAGAGGAAAACCTTTCAGCTTTTTACCCTTCAGTATGACGTTAGCTGTGGGTTTGTCATATATGGCCTTTATTAACTTTAGGTATGTTCCTTCTGTATCCACTTTGTTGAGAATTTTCATCATAAATGATTGAATTTTATCAAATATTTTTCTCTGTATCTGTTGAGATAATATCATTTTTATCCCTTTTTGTCTATATGGTTTAATGTGTTGATGGATTTGAGGATATTGAACCATCCTCGTATCCCTGGAATAAATCCCATTGATCAGTGTGTGATCTTTCAGTGTATCATAGAATTTGATGTTCTGTTGAGGATTTTTGTGTCAGTGTTCATTGGGAATATTGAGCTGTAATTTTGTTCTGTGGTGTTTTTTTGTCTCATTTTGGTATCAGGTTAATTCTGGTCTTATAGAATGAGTTTTGGAGTATTGTTCCTTTTCCAGATTTTTGGCATAGTTTGAGAAGGATAGGTATTAACTCTTTTTAAAGTGTTTTATATAATTCAACTGTGAAGTTTTCTGTTCCTGGATTTCTGTTTGTTGGGAGTTATTTAATTACTCATTCAGTCTTCCTAATAGTAATGGGTCTGTTCAGATTTTGTCTTTGAGGAACACTTTTTTTTTTAAGCCTTATGTATTAGAGAGTGGGAGAGTGCGCTCATGCACAAGCACCAGTGAGGGGAAGGCAAAAGGAGAGAGAGGGAGAGAATCCTCAGACAGACTGCCTCCTGGGTGTTCAGCCTGCTGCAGGGCTCAGTCTCGGCATCCTAAGATCATGATCCAGACCAAAATTAAGATTCAGACACCTAACCTACTGAGCCACCTAGGTGCCTCTCCTTGACTCGGTTTTGGCAGATTGTATGTTTCTAAGAATTTATCCTTTTTTTTTCTTGGTGGTTCGTTTGTGATTATGGTAGTCTCTTATGATCCTTTGCATTTGTGTGGTATAGGTTGTAATTTTTCCTTATTTTAGCTCTATGTGCTTTTCTTGAAGAGTCTGTCTACAGGTTTATCAGTTTTGTTTATCTTTTCAAAGACCCAGCTCTTAGTTTCATTGATTTTTGCCTATTTTTAGTGTCAATTTTGTGTATTTTTCCTCTCATCTTTATAATTTCTTTCCCCCTGCTAACCTTGTTTTTTTTTTTTTTTTTTTTTTTTTTTTTTTTTTTTTTTTTTTTTTTTTTTTTTTTTTTTTTTTTTTTTCTTTTTATTAACCTTGGGTTTTGTTCCTTTTTTATTTGCTTTAGGTATAAGGTTAGATTGTTTTGAGATTTTTCTTGTTTGTTGAGGTAGGGCTGTATTGCTATAAATTTCCCTGTTAGAGCTATTTTCACTCTGTCCCAAAGATTTTGGATCATTGTGTTCGTTTTCATTTGTCTCCATGTACTTTTTGATTTTCTCTTTGATTTTTTTTTTTTTTCTTGAACTGTTGGTTGGTTAGTAGTGTGTTGTTTAGCCTCCATGTGTTTTTCCCCCCCAATTTTTTCTTTTCTTTAGTGTGGTGGTCCGAAACTGAACTCAAAATATTTTCGAGGCATGCTTGTATGTATTAACTTTAACCAGTGGGATTTTTTTCTTTTGTAATTTTCTTATTTGAAATTGTAGTCTTGTTTTTTTCTCTTTAAAGAAGTTCCTCTATTTTTTGTAAGGTTAGTTTGGGAGTGATGAACTTTTTTAGCTTTCGCTTGTCTGGGTGACTCCATATCTCTCCCTCAGTTCTGAGTGGTAATTTTCCTTTATAGCATATTCTTGATTTTAAGTTTTTTCTTTTCAACACTTGGAGTATTTGTGCTTCTCCCTCTGACTTGTAAAGTTTCTTCTGAAAAATCAGTTTACAGTCTTACGGGGCTTCCTTTTTATGTAACTAGTTTTTTTTTTCCCCTTGCTGCTTTTAAGATTATCTTTATCTGCTCAGACTTTGCTTACAGTGTGTCTTGGTGTGGGTGTCTTTGAGTGTATGTGTTTTGGGACTCTCTTCTCAGACTTGAATGTCATTTTCATTCTTCAGGGAGGTTTTCAGCTATTTTCTTCAAATAGATTTTCTGTCCTTTTCTCTTTGTTTGCTCCTTTTTGGACCCCTATAGTGTGAACATTAGTATACTTGAGGTCCTACTGGTGCCTAAAAGTATTTTTATTGTTTGGATTACATTTTTGTTTTATTTTGTTTTGTTTTTCTTTGCTGTTTTATTTATTTATTTTTAAAAATTTTATTTATTTATTTGATAGAGAGAAACACAGCCAGAGAGGGAACACAAGCAGGGGGAGTGAGAGAGGGAGAAACAGGCTTCCCGCGGAGCAGGGAGCCCGATGTGGGACTCGATCCTGGGTCTCCGGGATCGTGACCTGAGCCGAAGGCAGTTGCTTAACCAACTGAGCCATCCAGGCGGCCCATGCTGTGTTTATTTTTAAAAGATTTTAAAAAAATTATTTGAGAGAGAGAGAGAGCAAAATGGGGGGAGGGTCAAGTATAAAAGGAGAAGCAGACTCCCCATTGAGCAGGCAACCTGATGTGGGTCTCTATCTCAGGACCCTGGAGTCATGACCTGAGCCAAAGACAGATGCTTAACCATTCAGGTACCCCTCTTTTCGCTCTTTTCATTGGGTGTTAACCACTATACTGTCGCCCAGACTGCTGATCTGCATCATTCATTCTGCCTCATTCAATCTGCTGTTGATTCCTCTAGTATATTTTACATTTTAGTTATTCTTCAGCTTTGAGTTTTTCCTCCCAACTATTTTCCACGACTTTATGTTTTTACTGTGTTCATTCTTTTCTTGAGTTTGGTTAGCATCTTTGGTTAGTTACTTTGTACTCTTTATCTGGTAGATTGCCTATCTCTTTTTCATTTTCTGAGGATTTGTCTTGTTCTTTCACTTAGAACATACTCCCCCTGCCTCCTCATTTGCTTTAGTCTCTGCTTGTTTCTGTTAATTAGGTTGGTCAGTTCCATCTCCTGGTCATTAAGGAGTGTCTTCATGCAGAAGATGTTCTGTGGGGCCCTGTAGTACATAATTCTTCTCGTCACCTGAGTCATGCGCTCCAGGAATGTTCCTGGTGTGGTTTGCATTTCCCCTCCTGTTGTGAATGGGTCATGATTGATGGGGACTCGCTGGTGTGCAGGACTTCCCCCTGGTCTGTCTCTTAAGATCTAGCTACTAACTGCTGCATGCACAGTGGTAAACCAGGTGGGCCTGTGTCTTATCTGGCTGAGAGGCCCAATCATGACTGCTGTAGATGCACCGATATATATAGTTGGCCCACAGAGCGGCTGACTATAAGGCCATGCTGCAACAGCTGGAGTTTGCTGGTCTTATGGGCAGCTTCCTCTGAGGTATGGTTGTGTTTATTATGGGAGTTTAAGTATGTGGGACTGGTTCCCCCAGGGAAGGGTGTTTAGGAGGGGCTCAGGGCGAGCCAGGGCCACTTGCCAGTTGTGATTGGGGTGAGAGGGGTGCTGTTTGGGAAGTACTCCCAAGTTGTGCAGGTGGGTTGAGTGAGGCGAATACACAGGACAATGTTGGATCAGGGTTAGTGGTGCTACCACAGTAAATGGAGAATATCAGTAAATCATGCCCACGGGCAGCCAGGCAGAGGAGGGTAAGAAAAGGGACACTCACAAGCACTTTGCTCCCCAGAGAACATGCCAGCAGATTGTTGCCCCCTTTTACTAGAATTCGTCAGTGGATTTCCTTCACATGTAACCCAGGCACAGCTGTCTCTATGCTGAGACTCTGAGCCTTTGAGATGAAGCATGCCCTTTAAGAGCAGAATCTTGGTTTCCTGCTGCCCTCTGGCTTTCTTGGATGTAAGTCCCATTGGTTTTCAAAGCCAGACATTGTAGGTGCCTGTTTTTCCAGCGCAGGACCCCTGGATTGTGGAGTATCATGTGGGTCTTGGACCCTTGTTCATCAGGGATGGCATCTACAGTTGTGATATTCCTGGTCTGGGTCACTGTGCCTGGGTGTGGGGTGTGGGTCCTGACTAAACTGCCTGTCTGCATCTTCTACCCTCTCCATATGGTTTGTTTTATTTATTTATTTTATATCCCAGTGTGTATGATCCATTCTGTTAGTCTTGAGTTAATTGTCAAAGATGGTTGTTACATATGTATTTGTGCATTTTGGTGTTTCCCAGAGAGAGGATGAGCTCAGATCTTCCTATTATACTTTCTTGATCCCACTTTCTTTTTTTTTTTTTAAAGATTTTATTTATTTGACAGAGAGAAACACAGCCAGAGAGGGAACACAAACAGGGGGAGTGAGAGAGGGAGAAGCAGGCTTCCTGCCGAGCAGGGAGCCTGATGTGGGACTCGATCCCGGGTGTCCGGGATCATGACTGAGCCGAAGGCAGTCGCTTAACCAACTGAGCCACCCAGGTGCCCCTTGAATCCCACCTTCTGAAGTTTGTTTCTGTTATCCAGTTAAGAGGTGGTATTAGAGGGTTATTGATAATGTGATTGGAGTAAAGAAATACATGGTGGGTATACTTTTTAATTTTCTCACTGATACACTGCACTTACAGTTTAATAAAGCAGTGGAAGATTTCACTAGTAATATGATATTACAGGTATTTTATACTTTCTTTGTGTTTAAGTATTCTTTGTGTTATACTCAAACTGAACTAGTTTGTTGTCTTTGAGATTATAATACTATAAGATAACGTATTCTAAAATATTTTTTATATTTTTACATGTAAAGTGTCAACGCTGTTCATAGAAATAAATTTCATTCTGGGGCTAGGAAATAAAAGTTGATAGAAAAGTATTTTTTCTTTATGTTTTGTCTAAGCATCCAAAACAGACAGTAGCTTTTAATCACTGACTAGAATCCCACAAAGATACATTTTTATCATTTCATGTGAATTCTGACTTAATTTTTCTTGATTTTAGTAAAACATATATCTTAGTCTTGTAAAGTTTATGTGTGCGCAGGGAAAGAGAATAACAGATTAATTTGGGGGAATGTCCTGTAACTTCTGGGAATTTTATTTCATCATGTTTTAAAAGTTGTATTACAGAAATGCACTGAGGGTGTTCATAAGATGGTTTTTTGTTTTGCTTTTTTGTTTTTAAAGTTTTATTTATTTGACGGAGAGAAACACAGCTAGAGAGGGAACACAAGCAGGGGGCAGTGAGAGAGGGAGAAGTAGGCTTCCCGCTGAGCAGGGAGCCCAATGCGGGGCTCGATCCTGGAAGGCATGACCTGAGCCAAAGGCAGACGCTTAACAACTGAGCCACCCAAGCACCTCCCAAAAAGAGCTTTTTAAAAGATAATAGCAGGCTTTCTCCTTTGACAACTTGAATTTTTGTATTATTTTACTATGCCAGAGACATTTAAGTTTTAATGAACCTAATCTTTAATCTGCCTATAATATATTTTACTAAAGAGTTTAGTGATTTTTCTTTTGGAAAAACACAAACTCATTCTGACTATAGGGAGTATTTTGTATTGCTTTTCTGTGTTCTGAGAACACAGGTCAAGATACCATGTTCCGATTTATAGTTGAGGGCATTGATTTAATTTTGTTTCTTCTCACTGCTTCTGTAAAATTAGCAAAAGATTTCAGTATGACACTTTCTAGAATTTTTTTTTTTTTAAAGCCTGTGGATACAGTTCTGTAGATCTGTAGATTAAAAAACAAAATCTCTTTGGTAAGGGTGAGAAAGATCAGCTTTTTGTATAAATTTTATCTTCTCAGTACCAGAAGCAGTAGTTCAGTTACACACTGTTTGTTTTTGTAAGGATTCCTGTGGTATTTATTTGTACTAAGTTTGGTATATCTTTGTTGTTTCTCTTTGTAATAAAGCTAATGGTTTATTTTTTGATTGAGATTTTCCTGGCTTCCTACTCCAGCTCTATATAACTTCATATAGGGCATACTTTTCTATACTATTTTCCTTTTCCTCCTCCCTGTCTACCCTAAGAAGATGAAACCCTATTCAGCCTTAATGACAACCATATAGAGACCTAAGCAACTCTTGAAAAAATAATAATGTTTAGTCTGAGAGCTGTAAATAAATTGTAGTCTGGTTAGTCTTTAGCAGTGGGCAATGTTTTTTTTGCAGGTCTTGTCATTGTTGATCTTTAACTTACTAATGATAGGAAATATATAAGTAAAATATGTGTACCGCTTTTCTGTTTGTGTTCATAACTTCCATCTGGAACCTAAAAGTAGTATGTAATTAGAAAATTTTTTTCTGTAAATACTGTTGGTCTCTTTAACAATAAAATCTTTGAATCATTTTAGACTTATAGATGGGACATACTGTGTCTGGTGGTAGACCTTCTTCTGTGATACTGTTTGATGTTTGACTTGAGCAGAAACTTTGATCACCTAAAACATAAGTCAGCTCTTACCTTGTGCCAGAAACGATTTTAATCACTTTGATAATACCATTTGATGTTAATTTTTGTGGCACTGTTGGGGTGGAGAAATTTAAAACAGCTAAGAGAGCTATTTAAGGAGTGTGCAGAGTTCTCTTGTCATAGCAAATTCATCATGTTAGTTTGTCTCAGCCAAAGAGTCATTGACAGCTGAGACTACCTCATTTATTTAGCGAAAATACCAAGTTAACAAAAAGTTCTCAGGCAATTATCACAAACCAGGTAGTAATCAAATGTAAATCATAGTGATCTTTTCTCTCTGGGATGTCTGTGGAACAGTATCAAAGCCTGGTCCCTGCCTTACCCAGTTCTACACCCAGATAAATGACTACAGTTTGTGCTCATTTTCACCTCTTCATGGGATTGATAGGAGATTCCATGCCTGACTACGAAGCCTGAATTACACATACTTTTCATTCTTCTAGCCTTTTAATTTCCTTCCGTTAGCCTTGCTTTTGCAAAATAGATTTGCCAGTCAGTTTGGGCAGTAACTAGGTACTGAACAAGCATTCTCTTCTGAAAGTTTAAATCTCTGATACCAAGGCCTTTCTCAGGTGAGAAAACCTGACTACATAGAATTTATCATATGAATGTATCTTTAAGTAATTAATAGCCAGTAGATGAAGTAATTTAGAATTACTTATTTAAAGTATATGTTGAATATCCTTTATATTAATCTTAGTGTATGACATAGACATACAAATAATACATACATTTAAATCTGCTTTTGTGGAAAATATGTCATTACTGTTTAAAGGATTAATTTAATTGGCATAAGTAAGTTTTGTTTTTCTTTACCTTAATACCAGTCCTGCATCATTTTCCCTGTTAAATATAAATGATAATAAATAGACTCATGTATTTGTGTGTGTGTGCCACTCCATCTAAGAAGGGAGATTGACTAGAAAAATTTTTGTCCATCTGTCTTGGTAAGCATCAAGGAAGTTTATCTCTGCTCAGTTCTCTGGGTGGAGAGAAAAATAATGATATAGTAATGATGATGGTAATACAGTCAAAATAATACCATTTATTTAAACTCATTGTTTGCCACTTTCTGTACTTAGCAACCTAACTTTACTTATCTAACCCTCACATAAACCTTTGAGGTAGATAAAATTGTAAAGTAGAACAGAAAACTGAGACACAAACAAGTTAACTATCTTGCCCAAGATCAGACAGCTAGTAGGTGGAGGAATCCAGGATTTGAATTTCAGCTGTCTAGTTTCAGAATCTGTTTCTTTTTTTCTTTCTTTTTTTAAAAAAATATTTTATTTATTTATCTGACAGAGAGAAACACAGCCAAAGAGGTAACCCAAGCAGGAGGAGTGAGAGAGGGGAGAAGCAAGCTTCCCGCCAAGTAGGGAGCCTGATGTGGCCTCTGTCCCGGGACTCCCAGAACATGACCTGAGCTGAAGGCTTAACGACTGAGCCAACCAGGCGCCTCCAGAGTCTCAGTCTTAACCACTATATCATACTGTCTTTACAAGCTTGCACTTCCACAGAAATCTGCAGTATGAATGTGTAGCATCTCTGTGGTATGAAAATTCTGAGTGAAGAAATTAAAACTTAAACTTGATTATTTTGTGAACTTCACCTTGTGGGTATCTAAGTATTAGGAAGTGCAACTGCTTTGTAGGGATTCTTCCTCAACCAAGGAGTACTAGACTTTCACAGGAAAAACAACCTCCCAGTGAAGATGAGCTCATAATATAATTATAAGGAAGTGGTCCAGCATGAGGGAGAGTTAGCAGACAACACAGGAAGGCTAATTAGAAGACTAGGTATTGATTTAACATAATAATCAGAAAAACACTATCAATTGAGTCTAGGTAAAGTGTCTAAGTTTAAAAGATTAAGAGACTGAACTAAGTGAATCTGCAAAGGAACCACATAGAATTTGTTAAAATGAAAAATTTGATTATTGAATTAAAAGTCAATAGTTGGGGGAAGTATTAATGGTGAAAATGAAATAATAGTTGAGAAATAGATGAAAGAATCATAAATAAGTAGAAGTGTATTTGAAGCTAGAGAGTCTATGAAATTGGAGTCAAATGGAAAGACAATCTTTAAAGTACCTGTGGGGGAAAAAAGCCCCTATAACTTTATGTTCAGAGGGCCACAAGTCCGATTAACAGTGAACTCTTCTCATCAGCAACAGTAGAGATCAGAATAATAACTGCAAAGGACTGAAGGAAAAGCACTTGTCAACCAAGAATTTCATATTTAGCTGTTAATTCTCATGAATAAGGGCACAATATAGAAATTTTGTTAACAGTGTATCTGAATAAAGGTTAGATGGGAGATTTCTCTTTTGGCAATTCTTTTATAAATAACTTGTTTCAGAATTGAAATTTAAACCCTCACTGTTTTAAGAGAAACAAGTGGAAGTTTAACACTTGTAGGTAATCATTAATAGCATGTATTATTGAAAAAAACAAAGTGTACACTTTATGAAGATGGAAGTTCATCTCTAAAGGAAGGATTGAAAAACAAGGAACAGTGGTTATTAAAGAAATTGGTAAATGTCGATAACCATTGATTATCATCATCATTCTATATTTCTATGTGCAAAGTCTAAGTGTTTTGTCTAAGTCACATAGCAACCCTATGGTATGGCTACTTAACTTTAATTTTAAATTTAATTTTTCTGAATTCAAGGACACC
Organism: Spilogale gracilis; assembly: GCA_004023965.1. Taxonomy (NCBI): domain Eukaryota; kingdom Metazoa; phylum Chordata; class Mammalia; order Carnivora; family Mephitidae; genus Spilogale; species Spilogale gracilis. The sequence goes on from PITA01004553.1 coordinate 29,292, forward strand.
ATTCTCCTTTTTGAAGGCACTCTTTCACTTCCTGGCACATGGAGTGAAAAAGGACAAAACCAAGTTATGTGAAATTTGAGAATTCTGAGTAGAGAAAATTGTTAAACCTTTGAGAGAAGGGAAAATATTTCACCTAGAAAGCAAATTAGAATGTCACCGGACTTATTAGCAGCAACTCTGGAAGGTAGAAGATCATGAAACAGTGACTTTACTATCCTGAGGAAAAGATCTTTCACCTGATACTCTGTACTCAATCAAATGTCAAATGCATGGATTTAAAACATTTTCTTTCCTATGTATTCTTCTTTAAGAAGCTACTGGATTTGGAGGGTATAAGTAAATCAACTATTTTCACACACAGAAAGCTACTGGAACATGTGATTTTATAAAATAAGCTGAGGAGGATGAAGGAAAAGGAATATGTAATTACTAGAAATAAGAAAGGAATGGAGGGAACATGCCTAGGGAGCAGCTAGTCAGACTTAAAGCAGGAGGCAGGTTTTGTGAAGAAACAAAAAACCAAAGCAAACAAACAGAAATTTGAATGAACATGTCTCTGCATATGGCTAGGTATTTGCAAATTGCAGGTCTTTTATAGCTCTATTTAAAGTATTTTATAGTTCTGATACAGGTGCATAGAAAAACTAAGCAAATAAAAAAACCTCAGCACTTTTCAACCTCAGGGAAGACAAAAGATAATTCAAGAAGGGATAGCTGATTCTAATGCATTACTTGTCTTAGCAGTAACAGTTATAATAACAAACACTGAATATTCAATAAAAAATTACAATTATCTAGTGGTGATGGTGATGGTGACAGGGAATTTGAGGGTAGGATGTGATGTGGTAAAAAAAAAAAAGACCTATCATCTGTTTTAACAGAAAGTTTAAGTTATTTACAAATCAAAAATTTAAGAAGTAGCAATAAGTGTCTTATTTATAAGTACCAGAAGGAAACATATTGGTAAGTTAAAAATGACTACAACTGGGCACCTGGGTGGCTCAGTGGGTTATAGCCTCTGCCTTCGGCTCAGGTCATGATTTCAGAGTCCTGGGATCGAGGCCCGCATCAGGCTCTCTGCTTAGCAGGAAGCCTGCTTCCTCCTCTCTCTGTGCCTTCCTATATACCTACTTGTGATCTCTCTCTCTGTCAAATAAATGAATAAAATCTTAAAAAAAAAAAAAAAGACTACAACCAACTGAAAAAGAGGGATAGGTTAGATATTTGTCCCTCCCTCCCTTCCTTCTTTCTGTCTTTTTGAGATTTGCCATTTTTGATGTGTTTTATTACTTGAATTTTAAAAATCTATGTGCTTGCATTATTTTGAATAAGTAAAGATTTGTTTAAATGTAAGAAAGTATTGGACAAGTATGGTTTTATTCAGAAAACTGCTGGTCGGCTAGAATTCAAATGTGTGTTCCTTGGTAAAGACTGTATGAGATGGTATCACCCACCAAGAAAGGTAGCATAAAACCAGATTCAGGGGAAAGGGCAATGAATTCTGTTTTTCAAATGTCAGGTTTCAGGTAAGTAGGAGACTAAATGAGATGTTCTTTTGCAGGTGTATGTAAATATCTGCCTGGACTCAGGAGAAAAGTTGAGAGTGATAATAGAGATTTCAGTCCATCTCCTAATACACTGAGAGTCTGTGTATCACATAATTGTTACTCCTAATCTAGGCTGCTAAAGAAGTGTTTAAGGAGAGGGAATAATACAATGGAAATGGGGGAAAGAAAAAAGGGGAGAGAGAATGAAAAGAAAAGTAACAGGAAAGGAAAAGGAGAAGGATTATTAAGGATGGGGAAGGAAAACATGGAAGTCATTGTCATACAAGAGGGAGAAGAAATGTGGAGCATAGGGTGTGAGAGAGTAGTGCTCATGAACGGTACTTTCCTCTATGTTTGTATTGCAAACTCTTGCACATTTGAGCCAACAAAAATCTCATATCACTAAACATAATGTATATGTCAGTGTTAAATACTTGAGTTTTAATTAAGAGGGAGAAAGGAAGATGTGAGGGGGAAGAAGCCTGAGTAGACTGTGAAGATGTTACCTAATGAATAAAATATCAGTGATTATTGTTCTGGGTGGCTCAGTTGTTTAAGCATCTGCCTCCTGCCTCCCGCTCAGGTCTTGATCCCGGAGGCTTGGGATCATCCAGTCCTGTATCAGGCTCGGTGTTCAGCAGGGAGTCTGCTTGTCTCTCTCCCTGTGCCCCTCCCCTCAGTTGTACTTGCTCACCTCCTGTCTCGAGCTCTTTCTCAAATAAAATCTTAAAAACAAAACAAAGCCAAACAAAAACCTCATGAAGAAAACACATGTAAAATGTATACACTGAAAACTACAAATTATTGGGTATGTCATGTTGATGAATTCAAATACTCAATATTGTTAAAATGTAACTGTTTATGTAGTTGTTAGTATAAATGCAATCCCAATCAGAAGTGAAGGAGGCTTGGGCGCCTGGGTGGCTCAGTGGGTTAAGCCTCTGCCTTTCGGCCTACTTGTGATCTCTCTGTCAAATAAATAAATTTTTTTTTTAAAGTGAAGGAGGCTTTTTTTGTAGAAATCGACACAGACTGAATCTAAATGTATATGGAAATGCAAAGAACCTAGACAATCCACAAAAAGCATAACTTATAAAAAAACCAAATTGATAAACCAGACTATAAAATTAAAAAACAAAGTATCTGATTTTTTAAAAAAGATTTTACTTATTTGAGAAAGAAAGAGAGAGAGAGCACACAAGCAGGGGGGAGGGGCAGAAGGAGAAGCAGGGAGCCCATGTGGGGCTAGATCCCAGGACTCTTAAGATCATGACCTTAGGCTTAACCAACTGAGCCATGCAAGCACCCCGAAAGATATTATTTAAGGAAAGCAAGCCTAGGAAAAGATAGTCACAGTACATATTTTGGACAATATACTTTATCTAGAATATATAAAGAACACAACTGAATAAGACAACTAAATTAAAAAGTGAGCAAAAGATCTCAACATATATAACCAAAGAAGATAGATGAATTGCTAACAAGCTTAAGAAAAGAGTGTCATTAGTTATTATCAAAGTGCAAATTAAAAGTGCAGCAAGATACTACTTCATGCCGGCCAAAATGACCAGTATTGAAAAGACTGACAATTGTGGAACAATGGGAACTCTCATAGATTGCTGGCACAAGTGCAGAAGGGTACAGTGGATTTGGAAAATGGGTGAACAGTTTCTTAAAAACTTAGGTTAAGATCCAGCGTTTCTATTCCTTTTTTTTTTTAAGATTTTATTTATTTATTTGACAGAGAGAGAGAGATCACAAGTAGGCATATAGGCAGGCAGAGAGAGAGGAGGAAGCAGGCTCCCTGCTGAGCAGAGAGCCCTATGTGGGCCTCGATCCCAGGACCCTGAGATCATGACCTGAGCCGAAAGCAGAGGCTTTAACCCACTGAGCCACTGGGGCGCCCCAGCGTTTCTATTCCTAAATGTTTACTCTGGAGAGTTGAAAACTGATAAAACTGCAGAATGTGAGAAGGAGAGGAAGCTGATGATGAGAGAGTACTGCTTTGTTTTTTGTTTTGTTTTTCAATTTTTTCTTTCTTTTTTTTTTTTAATCTCATGCCACTTTAAAAGTGGGGAGACCAAGCTTTTAAATCAAGGGACCTCTGCAAGTCACTAAATGGCTAGATAGTTTCCTTTAAGCTTTTTGAAAATTTTCTGTGTTATGATTCTATGAATTTGTGAAAGACCCTCTGGTGCTGTAGACCAGTCTGACTCCTTGTATATGTGTGGAATGTGCTGAACTGTGTTTCACGCCAAGTTTAGATGTTGATGTTGTTGCGAAGTGACACTCCTTTGTCTTAGGATTTAAAAAAGTTTAAGGTTTTCAAAATGGAGATTTTTAAGCAACTGTTAGTTCAAAAAATGAAAGTAACTATAGTTTATATATATATTACTAGGGAAATTGTTTTGTGATAAATTTAATACTTCTCTAATGTTCATATATAAATATTTTAAGTCCATACACTTTTGAAAAATAATTCTCACAAGGAAGTTTGTTTAGAAAAGCAGGAAGATAGAACTGTATTAACATGACATTCCAAGGTATGTTTGAGACATTGTTAGATTCTTGTATTTACTTAACAAATACAGAGCTGTGGAGTTGCAAACATCTGCTTTGTTTGAAAGTACATTTCACCAGATTGATTATCTAGGTGGAAGTAACTTAAGCTGCATATCCTGTCATATTTCCCAAAATGAGACACAAATCATTGCACATTTAAAAATCATTCTTCAAGTAAACATAAGGAAAGAGAAAGTCTTGTGAATGTCATTGTATATTTTAAACTTCACAAATTAATAAATAGCTATACTCTAAATGGGAAGGAGGTTTGAATGTGGGAAAATGCAAGGTGTTAAATGATAAAGTAGTATGGATTGTATATTAGGAAGGTATTTATTTTAGGTATTAAACAGAAAGAACACTTAGTTAAAAAGAGAAGACATGGGTGCCTGGGTGGCTCAGTTGCTCAAGTGGCTGCCTTCGGCTCAGGTCATGGGAATGAGTCCCACATCGGGCTCTCCTCAGCAGTCTGCTTCCCACTTTCACTCTCCCTCTGTATTCACCCTTTCTCTCTCTCTCTCTCTCTCTCTCTCTCTTTCTCTCTCTCTCTCTCTCTCTCTCAAATATATAAAATTTTTTAAAAAGAGAGAAACTACACTTCCCCATCCAAAATTATTTGTAGATGATTTCTGGAAGACATAATTTCCAAATAACAAGGAAATTTGCCTAGCTTTATATGTAGATGAGAAAATAGAATAAATTAAACCATAGATTTTTAAACATCAGGTTTCAAATCCACAAAATGTGAAGTTTCCATCTGTGTGTTGCAACAATGATGAGCATAAAGAATTTTCCGTTTCAAAAAAAAAGGTGTATTTGGGGGCACCTGGGTGGCTCAGTCATTAAGCATCTGCCTTTGGCTCAGGTCATGATCCCGGAGTCCCGGGATTGAGCCGGGCATCCATAGGCTCCCTGCTCGGTGGGAAAGCCTGCTTCTCCCTCTCTCACTCCTCCTGCTTGTATTCCCTCTCTAGCTGTGTTTTTCTCTGTCAAATAAATACATAAAGTCTTAAATTTTTTTTTTTTAATTTAAGTGTAGTTGACATAGTTTCTGGCTTGCAGCATAGTGATTTGGCAATTATATAATTATGAAATGCTCATCAAGAATGAAATGTAGTACCAGTGTTTCACCACCAAAGTTATTTTACCATATTATTGACCATATTCCCTATGTTGTGCTTTTTTTTTTTTTTTTTTTTTTTTTTTTTTTTTTTTTTTTTTTTTTTTTTTTTTTTTTTTTTTTCATGACTTACTTATTTTACAACTGGCACAATGACTTCTTAATGCCCAAGGTCTTTGGTCAGGGTAGAATTAAACTACTTCAGTGCAATGCTAAAATAATGTTCCTGTTATTGTGGATTTAACCCCTTCCTCTTAGATTCTTCCTAAGAAGGAAGTAAGTGAAACCTAATGTCTCTTGAGCTGCTGAACCTTCACAGTATTTACCTAGTTCACTGGACAGAGTCAGTTACAACACTGCCACTTCTTTGTTTTGGAAGTTTTGGTGAGATGAGGAATGTTCATCGCTGCTTAAAATACATCTTCCAGGTTCTGAATTTTAACTGTGGCAAAAATATAATTTTCTTCCTTTTGATCTTCCTCCTTGAACATAGGCTTAAGTCTTAACCTGTCATTTTCCTGTAGTATGTTAGGGAACTTGTCCACTGCGCTTTGTAGAAGCAGAGTCCCACGTTTGTGACATTAAACATATATGCATTTATCTTCACTGAAGATTTTCATCCCTACAAAGACAAAAATGAGTGCCATTCGTATCTTAGCAGGTTTCCAGTCATGGCTTTGGTGAACACAAAAGGGAGGAATGTTATTTCACTTATGAGTGTTCAGGGTCTGTGATCCTATAATGTAGCTGTCTTTTACTGATTTATAGTTGGCATAGCTTAGAAGTATGTGATATCTGTTTGATAACTTGGGACAAAAATGTTAATACCTCTTTGAGTAATCTCATAAATGCATCTTTGGTTTTTGATCTTTTCATTTCCGGGATGGGTTTTTTCCTTCACTGTGTCTGCCACCCTACCATCACTTTTCTGGGAAATATTTCCTACATTTTTTGACTCTGCTTCTTTCCCTTCACGCACTTCTCACCTCACTCTAATCTGATTTCTGCACACACTACTTCAATGAAACTGATGTAACCAGGGCCACCTAATTTCTTCTGCCCATTCTGATGAACATTACCCTGTCTTTGCTATTTCCTTAGCAGTTAATACTGTTCTCACCGTCCTCCTTGAAACAGGCTCCAGTGACACCACATTAACTGGTTTTCCTTCTCTCTCTCTCTTTGTGGTAATACCCAAATATCATTGGTAGCCTTTTTTCCCTCTACCCAAAGTTAAATCATGCTGTTACTTAGAGTTCTCTATTAGACCCTCTTTGGTTTTCACAATGCAGCTTTCTTAGGATTCAGGAGTGCTTGGATGGCTCAGTTAGTTGAGTGTCAGTGAACTTGGGTTCTCTCTCTCTCTCTTTCCCTCCCTCCCTCCCTCTCTCTCCCTTTCCCCTGCTTTCTCTCTATATAAAATAAATCTTAAAAAAGAAAGTAATTTAGGATTCATGGCTTAATTTATGATCTGCTAGTAATTTCAGGACTTTTCCTTGGCTTCAGAACTGTACATCCAGAGGTGTAGTGGACATCTTTACTTGATGATTGTACTAAGCTGTATGTGATAGAAATCCACTTCCATGTAGCTTCAGGCTAAAGAGAGTGAAACACAACCTTACAAAACCAAAGCTCAGGGGTGCCTGGGTGGCTCAGAGAGTTGAGCCTCTGCCTTCGGCTCAGGTCATGATCCCGAGGTCCTGGGATCGAGCCCCGCATCAGGCTCTCTGCTCAGTAGGGAGCCTGCTTCCTCTCTCTCTGCCTGCCTCTCTGCCTACCTGTGATCTCTCTCTCTTTGTGTCAAATAAATAAATAAATAAAAATTAAACAAACAAACAAACAAAAAAAACAAAGCTCAGGTGCATAGGTCAAACTGGTCTTAGGGATGAGTGGAAGCAGAGATTCATGTCCTCGAGACCACCCCTACCCCCCATCTATGCTTGTCAGCATTATTATCTCAGAACAGTCATCTACATGAAGTTTGGAATTTACTTGGCTAAGACCTTTCTTTTTTTTTCTTTTTTTTTTTTTTAAGATTTTATTTATTTGACAGAGAGAAACACAGCCAGAGAGGGAACACAAGGAGGGGGAATGAGAGAGGGAGAAGCAGGCTTCCTGCCGAGCAGGGAGCCCGATGTGGGACTTGATCCCCGGTCTCCGGGATCATGACCTGAGCTGAAGGCAGTCGCTTAACCAACTGAGCCACCCAGGCGCCCCTAAGACCTTTCTTAAAAGTCAACAGCTTTGCAATCACAAAGAAAGGATAGGTTCACTTTTTGCCTGGCTCCACACAGAGAATTGCCTGACAGGTTTCTGAATAACTCAGCTTGGTTGGCTACTGGTGGAATATAAATACTGTTTTTACTGACACTGATTCTGGTGATGGTGGTGGCAGGAATCTAATGTCTTAATTCACAAAATGAAGCCATAATTAGACCCTGTCCATTCCTTCATGTTCAATTTCAACTTCATTGGAGAAGCTGCTATTGATGAGTTATAGTTACTTAATTATCTAAGAGGAGTTGAGACTGCTTTACCAGTGACTTTCTGGGTTATCTTTCAGAACAGAGGTTCAGGTGAAGAAAGCTATATGAAAATGATCAGTATTTCTTCTTGGAATTTGAGACTTTCGTATGCCTATCATTGTGTTCTAGTCAGCGATTTAAAAAATAAACTTATTGTCATAATTCAGTTTTATAGTTCTGAAATTGGATGCTCTATGAAGGGAAGGATTTCTTATTTCACTGCTATACTTCTAATACCTGACACTCAGAGTAGTCAGAAAATTTTGTTGAATATCATTTTATTAAAATTTTGATTTTTTTTCAATGCTTGCTTTTAGGGGAAATATTTTTAATTTTGTCACAGAGTTAAAAAAATGAAAGCATCTAAGGATAAGTAAAATAACTTATTTTCTTCTCTTTTTCCCTCTTTTTAGACTACCTGTTAAACGCCCTGAGTCAAGACAGCAATTTTTATACTTTCCTGGTGGTTGAGAAACGAGTCTCTGTAGAACAAGAAGAAAAGAAAGGAGGAAAACAGATTGACTTTCTTCATTAAATTGACTGTATAATATACTTGACATCCAGGAACAAAAATACAGACAAGTAATAAAATTATATTTTTGCCATCATTGGACATTCAGCATTTCAAGGAGTTTGCTTTGTGCAGATTCCTGAGCCAAGATTTGAAAACTTCATTGGTGCTCATTTATACCGTGGACTATAAGCATGAGTGAATTCTGGTTGTGTTTCAACTGCTGTATTGCAGAGCAGCCTCAGCCTGTAAGTATGAAGTAATATGTGTACAGATTGGGTGGGGTGCTTATTAAACATACCACTGGGTCTCAAGCTGGGAGTCAGGACCCTAGCAATAATTGCAGGGCAGATCTAAGGAGTGTCAGAAAGTAGCTCATGGAATTCTGAACATCTGGTTAAAGAAAAGAAGAAGAAGAAAAAACTTTGAGTAAATACTGTGTGTTAAGAACTGTGCTAGGCATTGTGCATGACTGAGGAGATTGTCCCCTCCACAAAGTAGGTGGCTTTTAGAGGAACAGTGAGAGGGTGACACCCCAACTTGAGGTGAAACCATGGAGTTAGCCTTGAAAGTCATTGGATGGAAGATGTAGCAGCTGGACTGTGCTCATACATACACTTCTGTTTCCTCTCAGCAACCATCTGAGGAAGATGCCTTTACCCTATTCAGTTTGAATAGATACAGTTTTTACTCATAGTTCTATAGGTGGATCTTAGGTGACTTTTTGGTGCATGCCCACTTTTGTGCCTTCTAACCTGTGCCACATCTTGCCCTCCAAGTCTAATGTTCTGTTCATCTTTTAAGATGCCTCAATCCGATATCACCTCTGTAAAATCTTCAGCTTTTCCTGACTTAGCCATTACCCTGTGTATTCCCACTGGCTCATTACTTTATTTTTCTATTACAGCCTAGAACTTCTTTATGGTAAGTAAGTGTTCTACAGTCTCTCCACTTAGTTTGTATTTTCTGGAGCAAATGTGTTACCTTGGAGCATGTAGCTCTACATGCCAGTTGGCTGGCTGGCTGGCTGAATAAGTGAATTTATATTGTTTCATTTACATTTGTAAGAACATAAGTGGAAGAATAAATTGTAATCTTGATATCATCTCAGATCTTTTTTGAGCCTTTTCCTGGGCATGTGTGTCACTTTCTAATTATCCTCAGGTATGCAGTGTTTTTTGAACGTCCTTTCATATCTGGCTCCCAAAGGGAGAAAAAGTGAAAAAGGAAGGAGTTTGAGAGGGAGGAAAAAGGTTGCTGGCTTCTAAGTCCCCTACAGGTGACTGAACTAGAGGGGGAAGTGCAAGGGCAGCCTACCTCTTTGCTTCTTCATGATGAGAAGCACAGATAATTGAAGGAGAGGTTCATTTTTGCCCATCCTCGCTACACAAGATGTGTGTCAGCTGCTGTAGGAAGCAGGCAGGAATTGGGGATGCGTAGCTGCTACTGTAGTAGGAGCTGAAATGGATTGACATTGAATGTAGTTTATCTTCCAAGTATTCCCCTGGAGGCTGCAAGCTTTGAACAGACTCCAGGGTTCTAAAATAGTTGTATCAGACAGATTCTGCCAAGGCATTTTTTGTGGTAGGATGCAGAATCCTTGTGCTGCATACTCTGCCATTTGCCCTTTTACAATTTTTATAATTTTACTTTTCACATTTGGCTCTTTGGTCCATGGAATAGGGAAGATTGTTCTGTGTGGTGTGAGGCAGGGGTCTATTCATTCATGCTAATCAGCTACCTAAAGACAGTTAATTAAATAATCTTTTTAGTAGTGATTTGGAATGTCACTTTTACTATGTACCATGATTTCATATATTGAAGTGTTCATTCTTGAAGTCTTTTATTTTTTGGTACATGTGTTTACACATGTGCCACTACCATACTGGTTTTTTGTTTTGTCTTGTTTTTCAAGATTTTATTTATGTGACAGAGAGAAACACAGCTAGAGAGGGAACACAAGCAGGGGGAGTGAGAGAGAGAGAGAAGCAGGCTTCCCACCGAGCAGGGAGCCCGATACAGGGCTCCATCCCAGGACCCATGGATCATGACCTAAGCCAAAGGCAGATGCTTGATGACTGAGCCATCCAGACGCCCCTACCATACTGTTTTAATTGCTGTAGTTATTAAGTAAATTTTTTCTGTATCATACAGGAATTCTCTTTCATAGATCTTTTTCAACAGTATTGGTAATGCCTTGTGAACTGGTTTGTTGTTCTTTGGTTCCTTACAGGTTTTTCTCTTTTTTTCTCTCTCTGAAGTATTTTGTAATGTGTATTTTTAATCCTATAGGTGTTTATTTTATGATTGTGTTATATGTAGAGTGTAATTGAGATTTGATGTCTTCAAAATTCTGAACCATCCCTTTGAGAAACATAAGTTTTCATTTATACAGTCCTTTTCATATTCTTTTAGTAAAACTTAAAAATTTCGGGACACCTGGGTGGCTCAGTTGGTTAAGCGACTGCCTTCGGCTCAGGTCATGATCCCGGAGACCTGGGATCGAGTCCCACATCGGGCTCCCTGCTCGGCGGGAAGCCTGCTTCTCCCTCTCTCACTCCCCCTGCTTGCGTTCCCTCTCTAGCTGTGTTTCTCTCTATCAAATAAATAAAATCTTAAAAAAAAAAAAAAAAGATTTTCTTTATTAAAAAAAAAACTTAAAAATTTCATCATTAAAATTGTATACATTTCTTACAGATTTGTTCCAAATATTTTAGGGTTTTTTTTGTTACTGTTATGAATCAAATTCTCTTCTTCAGTTACATTTCCTAAGAGAATTTTAATAGTATATGGGAAATGAATAATATTTATCCACCAATCCATACATCTTACTGAATAGTTTATATTTTCAAAGTACCTTTGAATGGTGACAAGTTTTGGGTTTTTTTTTTTTTTAAGTCTCTTTTCTCATGAGTGAATGTCTTATCCCGGTGTCTTACTGCATTTACTGAGATCTTCAACATAATGTTGAATAATGCCACTAATGTGTGGGAAAGGGAGAAGGGAAATGGGACAGGTTCTAAATAAAGCATAATGTAAGCATGTACTTTAGTGATTGTATGTTTACATGTACATTTAAGTTACTGTGTATAATTTGTTATCAACGATACTACCAAGGATTAAGTTTCACCAGTTTTAAAAAGAAGGAATTTTTACATTTTATTGTCGTATTGTTTTAGTATGCCTTGTAAAATTCTGTTGAAAGTCAGACATAGGTAACAGTAAAGGAACTAAGGTAAACAGACCTTTAGCATGAGGTTTTATGTTTATCTGTTTCAGTGTTGGGCCATGATTACTGAAGCTGTAGGTGTCCAAGGATAAAATTTCCGCTAGTGTCCTTGTTTTTGTGCCTTATTTTCTTTGTTGGAGGCTTCTTAAATAAGGTCTGAGATGTCTTCTTTCAGTTCTGTTCTTCTCTTATGGGGAAGCATTATTGATGTGTTGATAAGGTATGGGGTGAGGGGGGAAGCATTATGTGCTGTTGTGGTTAGGTTTTTTTTTTTTTAGTGAGCCTATACCCCTGAGCTGTTACTGAGGGAAGTGGCTCTTAGTGTTTTGTTTTGAACTCCCTGGTTGAAGCAAAAACCTTAGAAGGAACTGTAATTGGGTATTTCTGTTTATATGGGAGGCTAAGCTGGCGGGGGGTTGGCTGTTTCCCCTCCCAGGAGCTGGTTAGTTTATGGTAAAACCCCAGCCCATTAGCTCTGGTAAGAGAGTGTGTCTTGAGGGTTAGCTTTTATTTATTTTTTTTAAAGATTTTATTTATTTGACAGAGAGAAACACAGCCAGAGAGGGAACACACAAGCAAGGGGAGTGAGAGAGGAAGAGGCAGGCTTCCCGCCGAGCAAGGAGCCCGATGTGGGACTCGATCCTGGGTCTCCCGGATCATGACCTGAGCTGAAGGCAGTCGCTCAACCAACTGAACCACCCAGGCGCCCCTTTTGTTTTGTTTTTTAAAGATTTTACTTATTTGTCAGAGAGATCATGCACACGTGTGCACAAACGGGGACTACCAAGAGAGGGAGAAGCAGGCTCCTAGCCCAGCAGAGAGTGCTGGATGTGGGACTGGATCCCAGGACCCTGGGATCATGACCTGAGCTGAAGGCAGATAACTAACTGAGCCATCCAGGTATACCAAGGGTTGGCTTTGTTAAGAAGAGCAGAATGGCCTTTTTTACAGAAAAATGTCTGTGTTTCCTTTTTTCTTTGCTAAAGCACAAGGAGATGTTTCTCTGATCATCACTTGGAAATATGGTGGAGTTCCTGTAGGTAAAACTAAGACTGGGCCTCCCCTTGTGGTTTTTAACCCCCAAATGCATACACCTTTCTCTTCCACTGCTTGACCATGCATACTTTACATTTTCCTATGCTGGTCCTGGATACCTGGAAGTTTCACATCTTGGGTTTCTGCTCTGATAAGTTGTGATTTTTTTGTGTGTGTCTGATTTGGGGGAGCTGTGGTTCTCTCTGTGATCTCGGTTCTTTAATGGATCTCTTTGGTGGTTTTCAGTTAGGTCAGCATTTTTCTTGTGTGTGGATGGGAGTGAAACTTTACATACTCTTAATGTGCCACACTGGAAACCAGAAGTCAGTATTGTTGTATTTTTTCTTTTTAAACATTCATTTATTTATTTTAGAGAGGGAGCACTGGAGAGAGAGAGAGAGAGAGAGAGAGAGAGAGAGAGAGAGAGAGAGAGAGAAAATGGCACGGGGGGAGTGCAGAAGGAAAGAGAGAATCCTAGACAGACTCCCTGGTGCAGGCCAGTGCAGGGCTAGACCTCATAATCCTGACTTCATGACCTGAACCAAAACTAAGTCGAATGCTCAACCAACTGAGCCACTCAGGTGCCCCAAGTTTGCTGTATTTTTTTTAAGATTGATTTTTTTCATTGCTAGTATTTGTGTGTGTATAATAAAGTGGGTCCTGTTGTAGTATGTGATGTAGGTGTATAATCACCAATAGCTAAAATAGGAAACATAAATTAGGGGTGTAAACACCAGGAGCAGAAGGCCTTGGAATTACAAATATGAGACTTTAGAAATACATTTCTGCTATACAGAGAATTTACAATTTGAGTATTTTGCAATACATATTAGTATTGTTATTGTTGAATAATACATATTTGTGTGAAATACTCTGTAAGATTTTTTATTCTTTTTGGCCTGCTGAGAAAACCAACATGAAACTTAACAGGGCCATGTGGCTATTGTAGTATAAGAATAATTGCTTATTGGCATCAGAAAAACATTTAAAGGATGCACAAATAATTTTATGTATGTTTACAGTTTACAAAAACCTATCCTTGCAGTTCTGGGAGACAGTATCAGGAGTGCCTTTTTTGAAAGTTGCTTGGTCATCTCTAAAGTTTTCTAAAGTATTTACTGAAATGAAGTGTTGAATGCCAACTCTCCCACTCGTTCTTTGCCACCCCCTGCTCTTGCACATTCCATGTATAAAAAAGAAACAACCCAATATGGGAAGAAAACAGAATGCGTTTTTCTGTCAAGTCGCATAAGAATCATACTTTTTCTTCCTACTCCTTCAATTTAGCACAGTGCAGTACAGAGTACAAAGAATCCCAATTTTTTTGAGCCTTAACCATCCGGAGTTTTTAAGTTAACTGTGTTTTATAAATTCTGTAGTTGCTGTTGCTAATTATAGCTAAAGTTACAAATTTAAAAGTGGGCGATTGCTGCCTTGCAATTTAATTTTTTTAAAAAATGGAAAGATCTGTCAGCTCTTTATAGTTTTATAGTGATTCTTTACCTACTTACTGTGTGTTGGAGTACTGGCAGACTTTTATTAAAGTATAATTGATATACCAAAAACTGCAGATTTTTTAATGTATATAAACTGATGAATTTGGACATATGTACACACATGTGTTACCATCATCACAATAAAGGTAATAAATTTCTAAGGTATCCTCAAAACAATGTTAATTAAAGCCTTTCCCCACTTTTCATTTCATTTCATGATATTTTATAATGTTTGTCTCTGAAACATGTTACTTTTTAGTAAGTAGACACATACACGCAGTCATCATATGATTGTGCATATAGTAATGCTCCAGGATTTCTGCGGTGAGCTAGGTCCTGATGAAATGACAATGAGTAAAGCAGACATTGTTTCTGCTGTCGTGGCTCTTGTTCTAGTGGAGGAGAAACTTAGTGAACAAATAAGTGTATGTGCTGTCAGGTGATGATAAATGCTCTGGGAAAGGAAAGGAGGGAACAAAGATCGAGAAGGAGTAATAGGGGTGTTAAGGGTGTACAGAGAAGGCGGAGTGTTATTTAAGGAGGGATGTAAGGGAATAAAGCATGTGATACTCAGGAGCATTTAGTCAGACTGGAGAGTGCAGTGCACAGGCTCTGGAATTGCAGTGTGTGTGTGTGTGTGTGTGTGTGTGTGTGTATGTATGTATGTATGTATAGCGGGGTGGGGGTATCAGAGAAGGCCAAGTGGCTATAAGTGCCAGGGATGGGCTAGGAGATGAGCTCACAGAAGTTGTTAAGGTTGTGTGTCCTTTCAGGTCATGAAGACTTTATAGTATCTGCTCTTTATGAAATGGGAAATCATTGAATGCTTTTGAGCAAAAAAACCCCAAATAGAACATACTCTTTTTCCAATGGTTTGAATGTTCGTGTAAGCCCAGACTGAAGAGTTGGCCCTCACTGACCACACTATAATGCTCTGGGCTAGTGACTTACTTCGTTACTGTACACTCAGTGATTCTAGATCAGCCTATAGAGTATTCTACAGTAAGCTGTTGATTCCCTCTGTGACTTTTCTTTCTGCCATTTTTGTTGTTATTATTCTGATACAGTTTTAACCTATAGTTGTATGTTTGTGTGTGTGTGTGTGTGTGATGATGCTGGACAGGCCACAGCAAAACAAAGAGCACTGTGCTCAGTGTTTTTAAGTGTTTGAGGTTACTTCAAGGAAAATGGTTGAGGAACTGGGAGGAGGATGGCATGTGTCAATAGATCTTTAGGAATTGAAAGAAGACTGAAGACAGACATCCTGACAAGCATCAGATCCGTGACTGCAGCCTAAGAGGATGAACCAACAGTTCTCTGGAAAGCTGCTAGAGAAAACTAGCTGAGAGCACTGTAAGATTTCAGGTGATTTATATAAAGTCAGGGAGCACTTACTCAAGTGTGGTGCTTCTTCGTAAGTACTTTGTTCTGATGACATCAGGTGACACATTGGTTTAGAGCAAACTTCTCTTTTTATGAAGCGTATTCCATATGCCACATATGCAATGTGAGTATGGTAAAAGTGTTATCTTCATTCCTTTATCTGAAAACAAAAATGTACATGCTCCTAATTTAAGTTCATGTAAAATCGTGTTATATAACCACGTTAATCTCGGAATACTTAGTAAAAAGGGAATTATCCTTACCTGTTAAGAAATGAAAAATATTCCTAATTTTAGAAAGGTATTGCAGAGGACTAACTGAAATGTTTTCCTGAGACTATTTTCTGCCCTGAAACGGCATGCCCTGCCTCAGGAGTGGTTACCGTATTTCCTCAGAGTCAGCTACTTTGGGGTGTGATAGTTTGTATTCACCGTGTACTTAATATCCTGAGGAGAAAGCTGAATTTCTGTATATGTGCCTAAAGACAAATTAGAAAGGCTCTTGACATGAGAGTAGAGTGGAAAGTTTTTGCCCTTAACCACTCAGGAAGCACTGGTAGTGTCCCTAGCATTTCATATGAGTTCAAGTTTGGAGATGAGTGGGGGAAGGTAGTAGAAAGACATTTATTTTCAGAGATTACAATGCTTTTATAAGTTTGTAACTGTTAGGCATTTTGCTTAATACTTAGACTGATTTTTGTTAAGTTTAGTTTGGAGTTTCTTACTGTGTTCCTCAAAGTCAACAAGCCATTTCTTAGAAAGCCATTGATGATTAATGCCATCTATTTATTCGTGTAAATGGCCATTAACATAACCACACTACTCTTATACCAAAAAATTTGTAATTTAAAAGTTGTTTTTACATCTAAACGTATAGTATAATAATTGTGAAAGAAAAATATTAGGAAGAAAATATTACCTAAATTAGGAAATGGGGCATTATACCCTAGAAGCCTCCTAATGTGCTTTCCAAATATACCCCCGGCCCCAACAATTGGAGGCAACACTACCCTGGTTCTTAGAGTAATCCCTTACTTGTTGTGTCTTATTCTTTTACCATCTATGTATGTATCCCTACACAGTGTAATTTAGTTTACCTGTTCTTTTTTTTTTTTAATATTTTATTTATTTATTTGACACAGAGAGAGAGATCACAAGTAGGCAGAGAGGCAGGCAGAGAGAGAGGAGGAAACAGACTCCCTGCTGAGCAGAGAGCCCGATGTGGGCCTTGATCCCAGGACCCTGAGATCATGACCTGAGCCGAAAGCAGAGGCTTTAACCCACTGAGCCACCCAGGCGCCCTTAGTTTACCTGTTCTAACTTGGAGTGAATGGGGTTCTTTTGGTTGTAATTTTATGTTTTCTTCTTGAATTGAATATTAACTTAATAAGGTGGGTCCATATTCATCCAGGTAACTAAATTTCATTTTTCTTGCAAATCTTATACACTACACCATAATATATTTATCTATATAGTCCTTTTGAAAAATCTGAGTTGTTATTAGCAGTAATGTTCTTGCCTTTGTGTGAGTGTGTTGTCTAGTGAATACATGCTGGAGTTTTTTCAGGGTATATATGCAGGAGTGGAATCGGTGGCTTTGAAGTCTAAGAGCAGTCATTTTTACCGTGCCAGACCAAATTGTTTTAATTTGGCATTGTCGGTTTACATTTCCACCATTATTTTGAGTATACTATTTTTCCATATTCTCATGAACACACAGTATTGACAGACTTTTACATCTTTATCAATCTGGAAGAAAAGTAATGGCATTTCTTTGAAGTTATAATTGTGTGTTTTCTTGGATTTTAATATAAGAGAGTGAAAAGTAACCTTTTTTGACTCCTCAGTTGTGAGCCTCAGGATTATACACAAATCAGAGATTTCTTGAAATAGAATTCCCCAGTTCAGCTCTTGAAACTTGTTCATCAGCAAATTCTACTTTTATTCTGGGATAAGATCACTTATCTAAAGGTACAGAAAAGACACGTTTAGATAGGGGCGTCTGGGTGGCTCACTGGGTTAGGCGTCTGCCTTCCTCTCTCAGGTCATGATTCCAGGATTCTGGGATCGAGTCCTGCAGCAGCCTCCCTGCTCATCAGCGAATCTGTCCTCCTAACCCCCTACTTGTGCTCTCCCTGTATCTCAAATAAATAAAATATTTTTTAAAAAGACACATTTAGATAAATTGAAGCACATTAAGACATCATACTGTAGCAGTTTTCATTTTTGCAGTTTCAAGTGTGGTTAAGCATTAATTCAGTGCTTTCTGTTTTGTCTTTTAGTGTAGTAGAAATACTTATTGTCAGTAGCCACCAAGCATCCATGTCAGCCTATATATCAAATATTAGTAGAGCGTATTTTTTAAAGTTTATTTATTTTTTTTAGTCATCTCTGTACCCAGTGTGGGGCTTGAACTCACAACCCTGAGACTCGCATGTTCCCCTGGCTGAGCCAGCCAGGCTCCCCAGTAGAGCTTGATTTTTAAAAAGGGTGAATGAGGGGCACCTGGCTGGCTCAGTTGGTTAGGCAGCTGCCTTCAGCTTAGGTCATGATCATCCTGGGGTCAAGTCCCATGTCAGGCTCTCTGCTAAGTGGGGGAACCTGCTTCTCCCTCCCCTTGCTCTTGTGCTCTCGCTTGCTTTCTCTTTCTCTCCCTGTCAAATAAATAAATAAAATCTTTAGATTTATTCCTTTAAAAGGAAAAGGAATGAAAATCAAAGTTCTATTGTTTTCCTCTTACTTCCCAGCAGATCATTTTGAGTATGCCTCAGTGAGCATATCCCATGGTATAGACTCTTGAATACAGAACAAGTCAGAGCATGGAGCTCTGGAGTTCAAAAACAAGGTTGTATTATCTTCCTTCTGATTACAAATACTGCTAAAAGGAAAATAAAGGAAAGCTGGGAAGAATTTTTTAGATGAACCAAGAGGGGAAAAAGCCCATTGTGGTCAAATAATTAAAAAATGTGTATGTATATGACAAATAAGCCCCCACTTATTTTTTTTTCTGTATGCTAGTTAGGAAATCCATGTCCTATGTTCATAAAGAAAGTCTTCCTTATCTACGAGGTCATGTTAAGTAGTGTGGGCTTGTATTAACAAGCTGCTTATAGGAATACTGAAACATTTCTTAAAAGATCTATTGTTTGCAAGTCATCTGACCACATCTGGGATAGTGTTAGGTTTATTTAGAAAACACTGTCACCAAATGTAAGTTGTGTTATTTGTGTAAGTAGTGTGAAAGTCTGTATCATTTCATAAGATGAATTTTTTTTTTTTTTAAGATTTTATTTATTTGACAGAGAGAAACACAGCCAGAGAGGAAACACAAGCAGGGGGAGTGAGAGGGAGAAGCAGGCTTCCCACCGAGCAGGGAGCCCGATGTGGGGCTCGATCCCGGGTCTCCGGGATCATGACCTGAGCCGAAGGCAGTCACCCAACCAACTGAGCCACCCAGGCGCCCCAAGATGAATTTTTTTTTAAGAGTATTTATTTGAGAGAGAGGGAGAGAGCACACACTCATAAGCAAGGAGGGGAAGCAGAAGGAGAGGGCGAAGCAGACCCCAAGCTGAGCAGGAAGGCTGACTTGGGACTCTATCCTAGGATGCCAAAATCATGACCTGAGCCTAAGGGAGATGCTTAATTGACTGAGTTACCCAGGTGCCCCAAGGTGGTAAATTTTTAAAAATGGCTAAAATAAAGGCCCTTCTAAAATAGCAGCAAAAGTTGTGGGGTTTTTTTTTTGTTTGTTTGTTTTTTGTTGTTGTTTTTACTGAATCTTGGGTTTTATAAATCTGGAAACAGCAAGAATGAAGATTAAGTCTTCATATGTCTAGAGCTAGTGTGGATTGGGTTCTGATTCTCACATTGTCTTTATATTACCTACAACAGGAAAGAAAGTAATAATACCGTTAAGGAACACAAACTTTACTATTTAATTTTTTTTTTTTTAAATGAGTATGGCAGGCAGGTAACAAATTATTCATTATTGTAGAAAAATGAAGTGTTTATGCAAATTTTATGTACTCTGATTAAGTGGAAATTAGAATTTAAATAATTTTTGGAACCTCATGCTATAGTGCTATTGTAATAATTATCTGGGATAGGTACTTATGATGTTTATAGTATATTGAAATTTTAGAGGCACTTCTTAATATGTTCATCACTGATGTAAACACATCGAAAAACCATTCTGTTTCTTATCCTTTTCTACTTTAAACTTATTTGTAGGGCACCTGGGTGGCTCAGTCAGTTAAGTGTCTGCATTCAGCTCAGGTCATGATCCTGGGGTGCTGGGATCGAGCCCCACCTTGGACTTTCTGCTCAGTGGGGAGGCTGCTCTTTCGAAAGATCTCAGCTGTATCTCTTTTAAGTCCCGAATACACTAAAGGTGGTCCTTTGCCACCTTTGTACATAGTAGAAATTCTTCTGGTTTTTTAGATAAGACATTTCTAGTGCTTATGTTCCATTTTCTTTTGTACATTGAACTTTATATTAGTTCATCAGAAAGCTAATTTTCTGCTTAAATTCCTGTTTTAGAAGGTAAGACATTACTTGTTTTGTGATTTGTTTTCTGTTTTCATTTGTGAACTGAAAATTTCATACAGATATCTGCTCACATGCTTTTGTGTGCTTACATGCAGATTTGGAAACTGTTTAGTAAAGGAAGTTAAGACTAATGAGTTAATGATAGAGCCTTTGCATTTTAAGATTGGTTGTCTTTCTAGTGTATGTTTCCATAACTTATATCCAAATGGAAATGAATATATGTATTGGATATGAAATTGAATTATGAAAGTATGCAAATATACATCAGTAGTTTTAATAAGTTGAGACCAGCAATTTCAACATTTTAAAAGGCTCTACTTACCAGCAAATGTTAATTATTATCTACCATTTCTATAGACCTTCTTAGTTCAAATACTTTCATATATATTAAATTAATGATATATATGTGTGTGTGTGTGTGTGTGTGTGTGTGTGTGTGTGTGTGTGGGTGTGTGTGGTTTTCATTCCTTCTTTGCATTTTTCCTAGTGTCCCTCTTTGTGTGGTTTTGAATTTGGTTTTATTTTATTTGTTACTACAGTGTCTACTTGGGTAATTTCCTCACCGGGATCTTAACATACACAAATACTTCTGCATGTACTCATATATGAATATATTCAAAAGGCATTAAAATATTGGGAAAAGTATTAGCTGAGTAAGTTCTGTATATACATTAAGTAAATAACTTTCTCTTCATTTAACACAGAAAAACTATTACTAGGTACTATATACTTACCTACTTTAAAAGCAGGTAAAATTAGTAAGCAACATAAGAGAAATTTGTTTTCAGTAGTAGTCAGCTATGGAAAATTGATCATAGTTTTAGGAACCCGAAAGTTAAGGGTAGTTATGAAAAAACAAATCCCCGCACCTTCTTCTTATGATACCTGGATTTCTGGGGGTTTAGAGTTGTTCAGATAAGGGTTTAAATTCCACTGCCAATACTTATTTACTATTTGACCTTGAGGAGATTAAACATTTATAATAGAAATAATGATGGGAAAAATAAGAATAATAATCCCAGCTCCTAGGATTGAATATATTAAAGTAGATAATAGGTTAAGTATGTCAAATAAGATAATTTATGTAAAGTGCTTATTGTGGTGCCTGGCTTATAGAGTGCTCTTATAATGAATGTTGAGTTGATAAGTTGTGATTTCCTCTCATTTAAAAACACTTTTTTGGGGGCACCTGGGTGGCTCAGTTGGTTAAGCGACTGCCTTCGGCTCAGGTCATGATCCTGGAGACCCGGGATTGAGCCCCACATCGGGCTCCCTGCTTGATGGGAAGCCTGCTTCTCCCTCTCACTTGCCCTGCTTGCGTTCCCTCTCTGGCTGTGTTTCTCTCTATCAAATAAATAAAATCTTTAAAAAAAAAAAAAAAACCACAAACTTTTTTCTGCTTTATGTTGTTTTTATCTCCATTGGTTATTTCTGAATACATTGTATTTGAAATGAACAGGATCTTCCAAGTTTGAAGAGTTGGTCTCTTGCTGCAAGTATTTTGGTTCAGTTTGCAGTTACCAGGAAGAGAGATCCAGTTGCCTAACATAAGAGAGAACCTTGGACAGATTTCCCCCATTTCTTTTCTCCTGAAACCCACTTTACACCACATTAAAGGAGTTTAAAAAACAAAAAAGGTTTGAAAAGATAAAAATCACAAGAGAAAGACGATAAAGAGGTAACCATGGAAGAGAGATAATAAAAAGTGGTTGAATAGGAATTGGCTGAGAGGCAGCCATAATCTAGTTTTCTAAAGAGGATGCTGACAAGAAGCAGCCTCAAGCCTTGCTCTTTGGAATTCCTTCAAGAATAAATTACCAAAATAACAATACAGGAACATATTCCTGAACTGAAACAGTAACAACAAGCAACAGATTTTTTGGTTGCAGGCCTATTGAATGAAAAAACCCCTAACTTTTAGCCATTTTTTTAACCAGTTGTACTGTAAGATATTTTGGACAGTATTGAAACAATGAGTTTCACCGAAGAAAAAGTAACGGTTCAACATAGTACAAGAAATGAAATTAATTCTAGAACTCTGCTTGTCTCACTTGTGAATAATATTTACAAAAAGTTATATAAACATTTGATCTTTCTCGGTTTCACATTGTGTGTGAGGGGCAATTACAGGACTTTCTTTGAAACTATGATGTTTCTTTTAGAGCAACTGTCAGTACAGTAGAGAAGGAAAGACTCACCAACACGAAGATTCCCAGATGTGCTTTGGTATGGAACTCATGGAGTAATACGATCTCCCTAGGAACATGAGTTTCCTGCAGCTGCAGTAGCAGATTGTCTATTACACATTTAGTAGATGAAAGCCACACAAATTTCTTACGTACATGTAGAGGTCGGAAGTCCAATACGGGTCTCACTTTACTAAAGTCAGTGTAGGCCATCTTATTAAATCACATGTTCTTTGTGTGAGATACAAGGTGTTTTGCCAGTCTAAAGTTCGCTATGCTATGCATGTCTACACACATGCTTGCATATGCCGTGTACAGAGGCAGGCTCGGTGGATCTGTGGTAGCAGAAATCTCGAGTGTTGTAAAGGCTTTTATACTCAAAGGCTCTGAAAAATCTTTTGTTAGTACTTAGAAAACCGATTTCAGATTATTTTTTGAACCTATTTTGTGCTTCAGTTTTTCATACTTGCAATGTATCACTTTAACCCAGATACTAACTTTAAATAGAAGAAGAAAAAGAACTCTCCATGTTCCCTTAGGTTTCCCACTGAGAGATGAGATCGGCTATTTCTTTCAGTTTTGCTTTCAGCTGTTTGGCCCTTGGAAAGTCACTATAAATGTGCTTAGAGGTTGCTTTTAAAAACAAATTTGGGGGCCTCCTGCAAACCTCTCATCTGTTACCAACTGCAAAATTTATAGTGAAAGGGGGAAAGGTTAGTTATTTACCAAACTCTAAAGGGCAAAGTAAAGAGGTTTCCACTTGGGTTTGGATTTTGAGTGCATTTTCAGTAATCCACCATTGGTAAATATTTCTAGCATGAAATATTCTGTCTTTCGGTACTCTGAGATAACCCCTTGCTTGTAACTCTAGTTGGGTGATATGTAGTTTGGCTCTCATTCTTTATTGCAATGGCTCTTTAGTATAAGCCCTTTGATCTGAGGGCTACTACTGGCATTCCAGTGAATGTACCAAGATCTAGAAACCAGAAGAACAGAATTACCATTTATTGTCCCCAGAGTAGAAGATACACTAGGTACACTGTAAGAGGTATACTGAGAAGTCTTACTATTTTTGGAAGTTTTGACCTAAATGTAAGAATATGGAATTTAAAGTAGGCTACTCATTATTGAAGAGCAGCCTTCTCCCCCCCCTCCCCCCAATCTCTGTAGTATCTCACTCCTGGTTTCTCTTCACTTTGTACCTAAACCTATTAGTGGGGGATTTGGGGTTATGATCTTAGCAGACTTCCGCAGGTGGTTCCATCAGCTATGTTACTAGTCATGGGAAAGCGGGATCTGGATTCTTAAACTTCTGTATCCAGGGCCTGGGACACCATTCTAACTCCCCTCTGTCGCCTTCTTGATTCTTGGCACATTGGCTTCTTACTTTCTGACTGGAGATGGGTATTTTTCCTCATAGGAAACATAGTCGCCCTTAGCTTGAGGTTCATTATCTCAGTTTAACAACCATGAGGAACAAAGGGCTTCTGCCTGCGTTAGTCCTTCCCAGTGAAGGATTCTGGCACAGTTTGTGTCATATGCACACCCTTACACTGAGGGTGGACCGTTGTCGTTGGCAGTCGATCAAAATCATATGGTTGGGTTTGGGAAGAGGTGACTTCCGAAAGGAAAGGAAGGAGACTGGTGTTTTCAGAACAAAAAGTATGCAGAAAGAAATGGCATGTGTCTACTGTAAAGATTTGTATCTATAGATGCACAGGGATAAATGTCACTTGGTCAGTTTGGATATCTATTACTCATTCTGGTAAACATGTTTAAAAAACTGCCTCAGATCATTTAAGAATAAGAAAAGAAACTATTATTATAGGTCTGGAATACCCTAAATTATTGTATGGGAAAAAAGGTTACTCAAATCAGTAGAACAGGAGCTAAGAGTATGGAATTGTAAAAACAACTCTTTATCTTTTGGTAAATGATAGCTTTACTGTCTGAAATTTGTATCTGTTTACCAAATACTGAAATAAATGTGGAGACTTTTTTACATTGACAGAATAACTGAAGTGAAGAAGTAATAGAAGACTAAAGACCTAATGCTAGTTATATATCTTTGGCAGGGTTTTAGCAAAGCTAGGGTCTGGTAAGCCTCTTAGACTTTTGTGACATTAAATAAATTTGGTATGAAGGATAAAGGTAGAGGCTTTGTGTATTATCTTGCACAGTTTATTCATATGGTTTTCATCCCCTTCCCCTTATATTTGTAACTGTTGTGTCATTTGAGCAGTGTATTGAAACTCATTAGATACATGTTGATTGATTAATAGGTAACAAAATCTTGTCATGAATCATATATTTTTGTATATTTTAAGTCGTGATACAGTGCTTATTTTTCCAGGGTTGCTTTTTTATGTCTGATTATTGCAAAAACTTCTTGCTATGTTTTCCTTACTATTTCCTTACTATTAATGTAACATACTGTCCTTTATGGACTATGTTCAAAGTTGGTCTGACTCATCAGTAAAAGGGCTCTTGGACACAGATGGGAGATGGCAGACCCGGTAGGTCACATCATCAGAGATACCTGTAAATAGGTATGTATGACCTCTGTGTAATCATCGTGGTATGCTTATGATGTATCAATCGTTATTCAAATAAAACCACGACTCACACTCAAAGTGTGTTGTAGAAAACTTGGTTAGGGTCCATAGGTAAGGAATGAAAATTGTTAGAGGTAGTTCTCCTCTCCCCGCAAAGATTTTATTTATTTATTTGACAGAAACACAGCTAGAGAGGGAACACAAACAGGGGGAGTGAGAGAGGGAGAAGCAGGATTCCTGCTGAGCAGGCAGCCCAATGTGGGGCTTGATCCTGGACTCCAGGATCATGACCTGAGCCGAAGGCAGTTGCTTAACCAACTGAGCCACCCAGGTGCCCCTAAAGGTAGTTCTTATGAGAGAACAGTGGAGCTATTTCCAGTCTCTGAGGTAAGAATAGGCTCTTCTGTTCCTTGACAATTTTGAGATAAAATTAAGAGTATATTTGTTTAAGGTATACAATGTCATGGATTTGATGTACATATACACAGTTGACCCTCGAACAGTGCAGAGGTAGAGGCTGATCCCCCACACACTTGAAAATCCATGTGTAACTTTTGACTCCCTTAAAACTTAACCACTTATAGTCTTCTGCTGAGCAGAAGCCTTACTGATAACATAGGTAACACATACTTTGTATGTTATCTGTAGTATATATTCTATCTTTACAATAAAGTGAGAGAAAAGAAAATATTAAGTAAGTCTTTAAGGAAGAGAAAATACATTGATAGTACCATACTGTATTTATTGGACAATATCCACATATAAGTGGACCTACACAGTTCAAACCTCCTGTTAATCAAGGGTCAGCTGTATTGCAAAATGATTACCATAATAAGTCCAGCTAATACCCATCATCTCACATTAGCTACAAATGTTTGTTTCTTATGAGGAGAATTTTAAATATCTACTGTTTGAGCAACATTCAAACACAATACAGTATTGTTACCGGTGCTGCTCCCTGCATCGGCTGTCATGCTGCTCTCTCTTACATCTCCAGAACTTCATACCTTGTAACTGGGAATTTGTACCTTTTGACCACTTTACCCATTTCCCCTACCCTGCAACCAGCTGCCTCTGAAAAACTGATATGTTCTCTGTTTCTGTGAGTTTGTTTTTTAAAGAATGCACATGTAAGTGAGATCATAAAGTATTTGTCTTTTTCTAACTTAACTTCATTTAGCATAATGCCTTCCTTCTAGGTTCACCCATGTTGTTGTGAATGGTAGGATTCCCTTCCTTTTTTCAATGACAGGGTCATCTTCATGGGTATGCATAATACATTTTTGTATTCTGTCCCTCCATCATCAGTGGATACTTAGGTTGTTTCCATGCCTCTTGGGTATTATAAATGTAGTACAGTAAACATGAGGGCAAATATCTTTTTGAGTTACTGATACTGTTTCCTGCAGATATTTATCCAGAAGTAGAATTGCTGGATCACATGGTAGTTTTAATTTTTTTTAGGTACCTCTAAACTGTTCTGTAGCAGCTACCCAATTTACATTCTCACCAGTAGTGTACTAGGGTTTCTTTTTCTCTCCATTCCTGCAGACATGTACAATTTCTTGTCTTTTTGACGGTAGACATTCTAACAGCCATGAGTTGATACCTTACTGTGCTTTGAATTGCATTTCCCTGATAATTACTGATGTTGAGTACCTTCCCATGTACCTGTTGGTCATCTCTGTGTCTCATTTGGAGAAGTACCTGTTCAGATCCTCCATATAATTTTTAGTCACAGTATTAAGTTGTGAGTTCTTTATGTATTTTGTATGTTGGCCCCTTATATATATAATTTGCAAATAATTTGTTTCATTCTGTAGGTTGCCATTTCCTTTTTTTTGATAGTTCCTGTGCTGTGCAAAGGCTTTCTGGTTTCATGCAGTTCCACTTATTTTTATTTTTGTTGTTTTTGCTTTTGGTGTCAAATGCAAAAATGACTGCTAAGACTGATTTCCAAGAGCTTATCGCTTATGTTTTCCTCTAGGAGTTCTGTGGTTTCAGGTCTTATGTTCAAGTCTTCAGTTCATTTTGAGTTGAATATTGGGTATGATAAACTGCAGGTCCAATTTTTATTCTTTTGCCTGTAACTAGCTGTCTATTTTTCCCAGCACTGTTTATTGAAAACAGTGTTCTTTCCCTTTTCTGTATTCTTGGCTCCTTTGTTGTAAATGAATTGACTATATGTGGGATTCAGATTACTTGAGGGCTCTCTTTCATGTTCCATGGATGTTTGTATTTGTTTTTATGCTAATACTGTGCTGTTTTGATCACTGTAGCTTTGTAATATAGTGCAAAATCAGCAAGTGTGATGCTTCCAACTTTGTTCTTTTTCCTGATTGCTCTGTCTGCTCAGGAGTTCTTTTTTGGGTTCCATACAAAATTTAGATGCTTTGTCCTATTAGAAAAATGCTACTGGAACTTGGGTAGGAATTGTGTTGAATCTGGAGATTGCTTTGGGTAATAGGGATTTAACAGTACTCTTCTGATCCATGAACATGGGATATCTTACAAGTTTGCTGGCCCACTTTTCCACTTGAGCTAGTTTTCTATTGAACTCTGTTGAATTTTTCATTTGTTGTTTTGTTCCTTAGCTTTGTGGTTTCTCTTTGGTATGCTCTTATATTTTCTTTTTTTTTTTTTTTTAATTATTTCTCTTTTTATGCTCTCCTGATCTTAGTGAGCATCTCAATCACCTTTATTTTGAAATCTTAGTGATTTCAGAGAAATCACTGAGCTCCATTTCATTAAGGTATGTTTCTAGAATTGTATCATGTTTTTTTGTGGGGAACGGATTCTTCTCCTTTCTCATTTCCCTTGACTTGTTGGTTACTGCCCATTATATAAAAGAACCACCTCTCCGAGTCATAGGACTGGTCTTGAATAGGAGTTGAAGCTTTGTCATTTCAGCTTGGCCCAAGTTCTTGGATCACTCTCAGACCTGGTGATATGTATCATATATGTATTTGTTAGTAGTTCCTAGTCCTTGAGGACATGCCAAGACCTGTCAGTGTCCTAAAGAGGAGGATCTTAGCGCCTAGATGCAGCCTCATTAATAGCCAGATACTTAGACCAGAGCTTTTAAAGTATACAAATAGGTCTCTTTCAGGGAAAGACCCAGGAGATGGGAGTTTGTGTCTGCTTCCTTTGTGCTAAGCCTAAGGGTATTTACAGCTGATTGAGAAGTGTTTCAGTGTTTCTACAGTGATTATGCTATTCTCTTTTATATGTATTTATGTACTGTTTTAGTCATGGCTGCACCCAGTGTGGGACTCAGCCTGAGGGCTCTGATATTAAGAGCACGTGCCCTGCTGACTGAGCCAGCCAGGCGCCCCTAGCCTCTTCTGTTTGATAATAATGATTATAAAAGAATTGGCGGCAAGGTTGCTGTGAAGTTGTTTATTTTTAATGAGAAAAAGCATTCAACCTAATGGCTTTCCAAGGAATTAAAAAACCGAGAATTCTGAAGTTTTATTCAAGTAGTATAACAGGTGAACAAGTGGGAGTATAATGCATAGACTTGAACAAAGTCAAGATACTAAGTGAGAGTTTGCCAGAGGCACTAAGATTTGAAGGCAATATTAAAACGTCACATACTGCTATTCAAGGTATTAGCAATTGAGTTCTTGGATTTAAAGTGTTTGGAAATGGGCATGGCATGTAGTAAGACTCTTAAGTATTACCCATTATTCATCTTAAAGTATGCGACTGTAAGTCTTTAGAGCCTCTATTTCTAAACCATTGAGCCATCAGGATTGCTTGGATTGTTGTTAGACTCAGAGATTCCTGGCTCTTCCCCAATCCTGCTGGATTTAAAATTCTGCAAGTAGACCTCTGCAGTCTGCATTTTAACAAAGTCTCCAGGAATTCTGATGTACACAAAGTTTGAGAACAACTGCTTTTGAGGTTTTACCCAAACTAAAACCAAAATAGTGATGCCAGTTGAAGTCTGTAGGATGTAGCATTAGTGTGTGTGTGGGGGTGGGGGGGTGGGGGGGCATCAGACAAGGGATTTTTTTGCACAGAAATTAAACTCCACTAGAATTTGCATCACCTCCCCCTCCCCTTAAACATCTTCCATATAAAATAGGTCCTTGAAAAATACTTGGTCTGGATACTGAATAAGACCAGTAGGTTTTGGAGAACTGAGGTGACACTGTTTGTTTACAAGCCTTTTTTTCATACAGCAGTCATTTATTGTTTAGTTTTTGTCAGGCACAGCTATGGTCCTAGAAGAATGTTTACTGTGGTAGGAAAATCAAACTATAGAGGCGCCTGGGTGGCTCAGTTGGTTAAGCGACTGCCTTCAGCTCAGGTCATGATCCCGGAGACGTGGGATCGAGTCCCACATCGGGCTCCCTGCTCGGTGGGAAGCCTTCTTCTCCCTCTCTCACTCCCCCTGCTTGTGTTCCCTCTCTGGCTGTGTTTCTTTCTGTCAAATAAATAAAATCTTTAAAAAAAAAACTATAAGTAAAGTATTATGGTGTTTTAAGTGCTATAAGAGAAATATGAGCCTTGTTCTCTCAATGCTGAGATCAGGGAATAACCAGTGATCACAACTTACAAGATTGAGTTCGAGCTGGGTCTTAAGGAGTGATGGCCAGTAGCTCAGTGGGAATAGGTTTGGGGTGAGGGCATTGGTTGACATTATTGCTGTGAAAGTCATCTTCAATTTTTATGTGAGTGAAGACCCACTTTCCTTTTCTACAAAGAATGTCATCCATTTTTATATTAGAGCTTTTGTTATTCTTTTTTTCTGTCATATGAACAGGTTGGACCTTGGAGGCCCCTCAAAGGCACCTCATATACCAGGGAATCAGTGTCAGTAGCCTCATAGAAAAAAAAAATAACTATTTGCTTTAGAAATGCCTGTTGCCTAGTTATACTGTCAGTATTTCAAGAAAAGAAAGTTACTTCAGAGGCTCCCAAAGTTTGTTTTTGGTGCCCTTAACACTTGAGTAACTTTTTTCATGGCACCTGTAGGCCAAGAGAAATTCTTTACAGATTTGGTAACTAGTTTTGTGCAGACAACATAATAAACATTTATGTCTTAACATTTTGGTTGACTTTTAAAAAAGTAATAAAAGAAAAATATTTTTTTTTCCTTCTGATATAATCAAAGTGACTTGTAGGTTGTGGGCTTGTTAGGTGTTCTACAACTCAAACCATGGAATCAGAATGAAGACCACTACCCTCTCTTCTAGTTCAGTGTTATCTTCTGTACAGTGCTTGGGTTTTTACCACAGCACTACAGAAAGCACTGCTTTGCAGAGATGTGTCATTAAAAAGAGTGGATGCTGTCATTGTAGCCAGAGTGGAGGGCCCGGCCCTAGCAATCCCAAGAGACCAGGTCTGGCTGTTTGCTGCTGACAAAATCCAAAGACAGCTAGAAGAGTGGTGGTAAAAGGAATTTATTTCAGTGAACCCTGGGAAGACAGTGGACTGACATCTCAAAGACTGTCCAGAGTGCCAAAAATGCCTCCAGGCTTATATAAGGAAAATGTGGGACAGAAGTTGTTGAGTGCGTGCAGGTGGGCAGTGAAGGTCAAGGTGATCTTTGTCTTGGAGTCTGTCATGTGGGTCTTGCCTGTTCAGGGCAGTCCTTACTGTTTAAGGGAGTAGTTTCGGTTCAGCAGGGTGTTTTGCTTGCTTTAAGATAAGCTGGAAAGAAGAACTTAATCAGTTAAAAAGTATTCACTAAGTCCCAATGGAGGTAGCTCAAGTTCTCTTTCATAGGGTTGAAAATTTGAATTATCTTGCTTTAACTAGTTAACACAGTATCATATGTAAGTTGAGTATCATTATATTGCTCTCAAATTGAAAATACTGCGTGGGGGCCTGTGGATATTTGCTGGGAATCTTGGGTTTATTTGATAAAATTCGTAGGCAGGGATATACTTTGTCTAGGTCACCAAATTAAGTCAGTAGTGTATCTTTCTTTTTTAGTTGTTTATTTACTTAGCAATCACTTACACCAAGGCAGCCTGTCTTACAGCCTGAAGGTACCAGCTTTTTTCACTGCCCCAAATGGCAGGCACATTAATTTTTTTTTTAAGTTTTTTGTTTATTTTGTGATCTTGACACTGAACATGAGGCTCAAAACTCGTGACCCCAAGATCAAGTCACATGCTCTTTGAGCCCACCAGGCACCCTGGCACATTAATTTTCTATTCACTGTGTCCATTTCTAGAAGTACCTACCTGTGTTCCTACCACTGCCTCCTGTTACCCCGGGGAGCCTGGCCCTGAGCTGCTCCTCAGGGGCATGTGTGCGCACGGAATGGCCCAGACAGTAGTCCTGGAGGAAGTTTGAACTTGAAGTAATCACTTAAGTGAGTAATCTAGAAGCTCTACTTAGTTAAATATTCAAGAAATCTGAGGGAGTTGGAGAGTTTTTTTTGGTGGGGGAGTGTTTATATTGTAGAAATGTGTTTGAAAAATTATGCCTTAAAAACATGAATTGTTGAGGCACCTGGGTGGTGCCTCAGTTGGTTGAGTGCCCCACTCTTGATATCAACTCAGGTCTTGATCTCAGGGTCATGAGTTCAAGCCCTGTGTTGGGCACCACACAGTTATTACTATTACTTCATAAATTTATTCATTCATAAAAAGCTTTTTGATACGGGGTGCTGGCCCTTGTGGGTTCGCATTTTACGTGGCTGCCTGTATAGGAGCACATCTCCCATCCAGGGGACAGTTTAAATTGAGAGTGAGATGTCAATTTTACTTTGGTAGGTGAACATGCAGTCCGGGAATACTGAGGGGGCATAACCCCAGACTCGAGGCTGTAAGGGAGGCAGGCCTGAGTTAGTGAAATTAAAGAGCAGTAGGAAAGATTCTTCCAGGCAGAGTTCTGGAAGAGCACAGTGTATGAGGGAACTTGAAAAAGCAGATGAAAGCTTAGAATACTTGAAAGAATGTAGTTAAAGATGAAGTTGGCGAGAAAGACCGGATTTCCATAGGCTCTGGTGTTTTGAATTTATCCTGGAAGTTTGGAAAGCCAATGAGTGATTTGAAATGGGTGAGTAACATGATCGGTTTTGTACTTGAGAAAGGTATGTCTAGATTAAGGGTGAAGCATATTGGAAAGGGAAAGGAGGTTGGAAGCAAGTGAGGGACCCCTACAGGGATGCAGGTGAGAGGCCGAGGGGCCTGAAATAAAGCTGTGACAGTAATGTGGGGACCAAGAGAGGAAATGGGCTGACTTCTCAGGCTGTTTTGCTAACTGGATGTGATTATGTGTGGGTGAGAAGGAGCAGTGAGTGAGGGACAGCCCTCCGATCTGGCTGGAGATACTGGTAGAAATGTTGTCTACTAAATGGGGACTGGAGAGGAGCAATGGGCTTCACGAAGGTTAAGTGTTCAGTGTTGGACTTGGGAAGCTTGCGTGTCCTCTGGATTTGTTAGCAGTTGAATGTACAGCCTCAAGCCCAGAAAAGTAAAAAAATAGGCTCAATAGACATCAGCATAGCCTTAATAAGATGTGCAAGAGGGAAGAAAAGAGAGGATATTTTGAAGAATGTTGGTATATACGAGATAAACAATAGCACCGAGAGGAAAGTGTAGGAGGCAGGAAAGAGAAGTGAGAAACCAGAGAAGAGGGATCTGTTGGAAGGAGAATCTTGTCAAGAGTACTCTTTCCTCTAAATGGTATGTTCCAGAGTTGTTTTTTTTTATTTTGTTTTTTTGTTTTTTAAGACTTATTTGAGAGGGAGAGTGTATGTGCATGCATGGGGAAGTACAGAAGGAAAGACACTCAAACACACTCCCTGCTGAACTCACTGAGCCTGCCATGGGGCTCGATCTCATAACCTGAGCTGAAATCAAGAGTCCGATGTTTAATGGACTGAGCCACTCAGGCGCCCTTCCCAGTTTTTGAAATAAATATTTGACTAGTAATTTTAAGGTTTCATAACAGATGCCTAGATGGGTATTATCGTTATAAGCACAGCATCCGTTCTCCCCCTCCTCTTTTGGTATAGGAGCCATAGTTGGAGCAGCTGACCCCCTGCTCGTGGTGGTCCCTGATTAGGTGCGGGCTACCTCCTCAGAGAGTGCTGTCCTTCAGCAGTGATTGGGTTCAAGAATTTGGCTCAGGGAAGACATTCTCTGGATGAGAGGGGTTAGTTCAAGACAGGGCTTAGAGCTCAGATGCCAGAGGAAGTTTTGTGGAGATCTCAGGGGAAATTTGCCTTGTTTTTAGTAAAGCGCTGTTTTTCTCTATGTTTAAAGATTGTTGCAACTCTATTGGCTACTAGCCTGAGACTGAAACTGACAGGAGGGCAGAGCTGAGAAAAATGTAGAGAAACCGTGTACAACGGTTTCTTCAGTCGAGTACACCGAACACCTTGCCAGTGGGCCTTACTGCTTAAGCTGTTTTTGTTTTTCAGTTGTAATCTTATTTTCAAAGAAATGTGACGGGAGTGCATGAATGATGCATATGAACGGCACAAACTAAATTGATGTTGTAGCTGCTAGCCAACATTTTACGGTAGCTCTGCAGTATAGTTTTCAAAAACTTAAAATATATCTTCTGATACTTTGGGGAGGAAGACAGGAAGTAGAAAGTGAATGATTTTAGAATTGTATCAGAAAGAATGAGGGTACAACTCAGTTCTGGTGGAAATCAGAAAAGATATGAAGTGTTGATTATTAATTCTCATGTCACACAGTCTTTACTAGTAAGCAATACTTACTAGGTATTTGTGTAAAGGTGTAAGAGTAGGAGGTAACTCAGATCTTAAAAAACTTATTTTGAAAAACTTCCTAGGAAAATTACCAAATATATACAGAAATAGAGGAGGAGAACCCTCTCTCCCATCTGTGTAGCACCCAGCTTCAGAAGTTGTCAGTGGGGGGCATCCTGTACACCTGTGAATCCCCTTAGTTGGAGAATTGTGAGCAAATTCTGGATATCACGTTTCATCCCCAAATACTTCAGTATGGGGCACCTGGCAGGCTCTGTTGATAGAGCACGTGACTCTTGATTTCTGGGTTGAGTTCGAGCCTCATTTTGGATATAGAGATTACTTAAGAATGATATCTTAAAAAAACTATATTTAAGTTTGTATCTCTAAAATTAAACTGCTTTAATGAGAGATTGTTGAGTAAATATGAAGAGACATTTTCCTTAATCTCTTCCCTAACACAACGATAATCCTTGACCTTATGCAGAATAACAGTATTTCAAGGATGGCAGGAATTATTCAGAAGGCTGACAGCCTTAATAGAGACCCTATAAGGAATAGCGTGTTTCCAGGAAAAGCGATGACTCTGCTCCTGACAACAGTAAATACGCACCAGAGCAAGGGCACCATTTCCTGTTTTTCTTTGCAGAGGCCCAACTCTGGAATTCCCCTTGTTGGCCCATGATTTAAATCTTGTCTCTGTCTTAAATTCTTAATACAGCACACCACAGAAGTGCTCTATTCTCTAAGTGCCCGTAGTGACTGAAAAATAGTACATTTTTGTATTTTGAAATATGTAATTATACTTGGCATCTAAGTTAAGAATATAAACAATACAAACCCAAAGAACATCTCAACCTGTGTCTGGATCTTTCCCTCCTACCCTCCCTGGAATGTTACCATGTTGATGATTATTTTTCTCTACTTTCAGACTCTTTAACTGGGTCTTACCAGAAATTAAGCTTAAATCAAGTATTTCTCATCTTAAAGGGAAAATATTCGGTCCTCTTTTCCTCTTCTTTCAGCTCAGCCCATTCTTTCTTGTCCCTATTGACATAGACAGCCAGACTGTGCCCAGTTGTGTTCAGTGTTCCATTTCCTGCCTCTTGCATGCTCATCTGGCCCCTCAGAAGCCCTCCACTCTTAACCCTCCATAAGCACTCCTTTCAGTCTTTATCTGACCGCTTCACCCACTTTCAGTTGAGTTTACCTAACCCCTCCGTGACACCTTGAAGAAGACACACCTGATTTTCCTCCTTCCCTTCAGACATTTTCTTTTTAGCCTCCTTTGACAGCTTATTTTTCTCCACTGGATGGTAGGGTGCACTTTACTGTGCTGGTGAGACATGATTTCTTTTTCAGAATCTGGTATCCATGTATCCAAATGCCCTCTAGATAACTTCACTTGGATGTCTTAGACATAACTCAAATTCAGTGCATCTTAAACTCTTTCATCTTCTTCCTAAACCCTGGTCCTGTTCCAGTGTTACTTGCCCCTGTGGATTGTGTGCTTTATTCTCAAATGGGAAATCTGTACATCTTTTTTAACTTCTGCTGCTCCTTACTTCTCAAATCTAGTCAGCAACCAAATGCTGAATACCTCTTACCTCTACCTAGTTCTTTCCACCTCAGCTGCTGTAGTTGAATCCAAGTAATCTCTTTCCACCAACATTACTGTAATGACTTCTTCGGCTCCTGCAGCCTACCTGCCAGCTGTAGCTTTTGTGAACTGGACTTTAGAACCAGCTTGTCATGGGGCGCCAGGGTGGTAAGCATCTGACTTCAGCTCAGGTTCCGATCTTTGAGTCCTGCGATCAAGCCCTATATTGGGCTCCCCACTCAGGGAGTTTGCTTTTTCCCTCTCCCTTGCCCCTCTCCCTGTTCATTTTCTCCTCTCCCTCTCCTCCCCCAATAAGTCTTAAAAAACAAACAAACAAACAAAAAACAACAACAACAACAAAAAACCCAAACACCTGTCATGTCATTAGGGAAGAAAGGACTAAAAACTTCAACCTCTGTACTTTAAAGTGATGTCAGATTAATAGTATGAAACCTTCTGAAATCAAAGGGGCAAAGCCTGACTCCCAACTCAGTGAAGTTGAAGTTTAAATGTATTCAAAGTTTTCAGATTTACAAATTAATTATGTGTCCTTTGCTTTTCAGTACGAAAGTAGTCTCTGTTGAACATCCTTCCTCAGTATTCAGAATGCTTGTTACAGTCTCATTGATTTTGATTAACGATTGGCTTCTGAAATGATTCCAATCATTAATTGCTTTAAGAAACACTTCTTGGGAGTTGAGTGGTGGCCTAAGTGCCGGTGATTTCTTTCAACATCTTCCTTCAGTAATTCAGTTGTTAGAATAAATCACTTAATGTGGAGATGTGGTCCAATTGTAGCCTTTTGCTAAGCCCTGAACACACCATTCCAGAAGAAATTATGAAATTAGAACTTGAGAAGTTGCTCCTCTGTGTTCACAGGTCAAGGAATGGTCAAGACTCCCAGTGTCCTGGAAGTAGATCTTACTTTCTGAAATATGTCCATCCCTTAACCTGCCTGAGTGGGCCCTCCTGCTGAGCCGTGTGGAGCTGTTGCACCTGTAAGTGGGTTGCACGAGGCCTTGGGAGGAAAAGTCTGCAGGCCCTTAGATGCCATTATCCCCCGGAACTTCACTGCTGTCCTTTTTCTTCAGCTGGAGCTGTCCACCTTTTCCTGCTGTGTGGAGGGTGCCCAGAAGCTAGAAGTCTTTGTCAGTCAAGGACCTTACTGAGAAAGAAACCCCAACAGTTTGGCCCAGGTGTTGAGGAAATTCTTGTGTTTTGATGGTGAAGGTATATTTGGTGGATGTGCGTGGACACACAACTTTCTAACAAAGCAGATTCAGTGGGTGTGACACTATAGCCAAGAAGAAAAAAGGCACAAAATTACTATTAGCATCTTCTTTCCTTACCTTACTCCTAGAAAAGAGAAAGTAGCTTTGCTTCTTATGGCTCATTTAGACTGTATTATCCTAGAAGAGAATAGTATGAAGGAAAAGTATATTGAATGGACTGGGTAGAAATAGACTGAGTCTGGGGAACCAGTGCACTGCTGGTATGGGTGACCCCCATCAGAGTGTGCTGTGGGTGTCAAGTATGTGTTGAGGGACATGGAGTCTGTTTGAGGTACCTTTAAGGCACCTAAAGTAGCAATGAGTAAGATAAAGATAGCAAGAAATCCGTGCCTTGTGCTGACAAATAGAAAAACTGAAGAATATAGATAAAAGTTATGGTTCCTCTTGGTTTTCGGACACCTTCTTAACTTGAAATTTTTTTTCCAGATTCATTTATTTATTTATTTGAGAGAGAGAGAGAGAGGAGGAAGCAGGCTCCCTGCTGAGCAGAAAGTCCAGTGCAGGCCTTGATCTCAGGACCCTGGGATGATGACCTGAGCCAAAGGCAGAAGCTTTAACTCACTGAGCCACCCAGGCGCCCTTAACCTGAAATTTTTCTATACTAGGGAGCAGGACCCCAAAACAATGAATTTCTTAACCCTTAAACAGGGGGCTTGAAGTAAATCCTGTTACACACTATAACTCATACAGTCATTTTGAGAGAGAAAATGAAAACCTGTAATACAAATTCTCAGATGAAAAAATACTTGTGGTGATGTCTTTTCATAACAGAACTTCTGAAAAAAATAACTAATTGGAAAATAGTCTGATGTAGTTACTACTGAAAAAAATAACTGTTCTAGAGCGTGGGTCTGTTGCGTGTTTCTGTGAGTGAATATTCATGGAAACAGAGCTCTCCTTGCTTTGCTTATGCGTTGTCTGTAGTGGCTTTCATGCTGCAAGAACCACAGTGCAGTTGAAGCTATGACATACGGCATGGTCTATTTATTGTCTTGGTCTGTAAAAAAAATCTGTGGCTTTCTGAAGAAGATCAACTAAAGTTAGTTTCCAATACAGCAAAACTATAAAGAGAAATAAAAACATTGGATAAAAATACCAGAAAATTGGAAAAGTAAACACACACACACTTTCTCACATACAAATACAATCCACTGTTCACCTAACAGTGAAAAAGAAATTGCACAAAGGAACACAAGGAACATTCTAAAAAGATAATAAGAGAAAACTTTTCCAAGGTATAGTAACACCTGTGTTCAGATAGACAAGGATACCACCTGCCAGGGGAAGCACTGGATGGAGAAACCAGCGAACGTGGAGAGCACCTACTCTGTCGTTGGTCTGTGAGGATGAACATAAGTATTTCTGAGGAAAAGCTTGGGCTTCTTTAGCTATTCTAAATGGCAGCCATAAAAGCTAGAGAGTGGCTAAATA
Organism: Spilogale gracilis; assembly: GCA_004023965.1. Classification (NCBI taxonomy): domain Eukaryota; kingdom Metazoa; phylum Chordata; class Mammalia; order Carnivora; family Mephitidae; genus Spilogale; species Spilogale gracilis. The sequence goes on from PITA01004553.1 coordinate 66,997, forward strand.
ATGTATGCCGGCTTCTGAAATTAATGTATGAACTCTCCATTTTTGTGGCTTTGTAGAAAATTGTTTCAGTCCTGAGGTACTGTCACTTGGGTCTGTCTTGATAAGTTTTTAGGACTTATCAGGATTATACCAGCATTTCAGTAGAGGTAGACACGGTGTTAATTTCTGGAGTATATTGTTCAAAGGGAAGTAAAGGGGGGAGAACCAGCACTGGTGTTAGGACACTGAGCAGGCTGTGCAGTGTCCCCTGTCAGTGAGATCACAGTATCTAAAGGGGTCATGGAAAACGTGGGACTGATTGAAGATAACCTTTGTCTCTGGAAAGATCTTATGATCAGTGAAACAAGGTAAGGAACTCCCTCTAATGAGAAGAATGGGCCTGTTGGTGGGGCAAGGATTACAGCTAGTTGCAGAAATTCCTGTGACACAAGATTCTGTACCCAGTAAGAGGTGGTTATCAGAAATTAGGAGGGGGTCACTAAGCCCCAGCCTAGTGGACTGAGTTTGGATAGGGTTTTATTTCCAGCCGGCTCAGCCCAGAGAAGAGTGAACAGACTGGGAACACATCCTCTCCAAACAAAGCAGCTGGCTCATTCCAGTGTGGAATGGTTATGGGGGTATAACCCAAGTAAAAAGTATCAAAAGAATGTCCCTTTGTTAATAATGAGGGAAGCTAGAAGGTGATGTTAATATCAGAGTGTTACACTTAGATCACACTGTGTTCTTTGCTAACGGTAAGGGTCACTGGTGATAATTGTAGAGTTATGTTATTTCTTTTAAAATAATAAAACCTAAATAGTTATTATACAGATAAGTCAGTGGCCAAAGCTAGGCCAAATAATGTATTTTAAATTCTAAATAATAATCTGTTGTTTTGCTTTACCAGTCATTTGTGTGTGTGCGCCCCTCTGTCTTGAGGTAATCCTGAGTGAGAGTCCCAAGATGTTGGGATCCTGATGTCCTGGGGAAATTGTATTATGGTCATTAAAATCATTCATCCGTAGTACATAAATCCCAACAGGGTAAGCACATTGCTAATAAAATCATGTCTCAACACATTTTTCCCTGTGTTTTAGAAAAGGCGCCGGCGGATTGACCGAAGTATGATTGGAGAGCCAACAAATTTTGTGCACACGGCTCATGTAGGATCCGGAGACCTATTCAGTGGAATGAATTCAGTAAGTGTATTGGTGGAAGATGCAGGTGGGGTTTTGGGGCGTAGAGCTAGGTCACCTGTATGACAGCTACGTACATTCTTAAAGATTATACAGTGCCCGGGGCGCCTGGGTGGCTCAGTTGGTTAAGCAACTGCCTTCGGCTCAGGCCATGATCCTGGAGTCTTGGGATCGAGCCCCGCTTCTGGCTCCCTGCTTGGTGGGAAGCCTGCTTCTCTCTCTCTTACTCCCCCTGCTTGTGTTCCTTCTCTTGCTGTGTCTATCATCTCTGTCAAATAAATAAGTAAAATCTTAAAAAAAAAAAAATTGTACAGTGCTCAGTGAATTTGAAGACACTGAATATTAAATACATAATATGAGCAAAGAAGAAAATGAGCAAAGGAAAACTAATCTCTAACTTCCTAAACTAAGCACTTCTTCCTTTCTCCTGAAAAAATACTTAAAAGGATTTGGGTTTAGAATGCTAGTTAATAGCCCTTTGGCTCTCCTGCCTCCTTGCAAAGGAATGCGGATGTCAGCCTTTTGGTAATTTAATTTCTTCTCTCTTCAGTCAGGTTGCCTTTTGCAAACATGTTTATTGCATTTTCCTTCTAAAAGACTAGCTTTTTCTTGATATTAGAACATCTGTGATTTATTCATAAGTAATGTAAATACTTGAGATTTCAGTGAATTTTAGAACACACTACAGAATGGTGCTCTGTAATAGAAGCACTGTCAAGTCAGGGTGTGTATCAGGGCTCTGCCTCCTTTTTAGTCCTAAAGAGATAAGCGATGAAGTATCGAGAGCTTCTTTCCCCCAAATCTAAAGTAAACAGATGTGTCTAAATGATCTCTATAAAGTGTTCAGAATCAGAAAGTCAGTAAGGCTTGTATAAATACAAAATTATCCACCGTATACTTGTTTACTGGACAGGATTAACAAAAGATTAAACAAGTGCTCGGAGACTTTTAAAATAGGTAGATGGGTATATCCTGGATACAGCAAAGAAGTTAGTCACATCAGTTACTAGGTAAGCAAAGGAATAACATGTGTGTAGCTTCCTGAAAGGAAACAGCTTGTTTGTTTTAAATCTGTAGGAAAAGTACTTTGTTTTGTTCAACTGCTTTTGTGGAAATGTAAGAGGTGTCAAAATACAATTCAGTCACTTTGTTTCCTGGATCAGCATGAAATGAAAAGACCAAACGAGAAACTAGGACTTTTGTTAATAGGGTTATTATAATACATACAAGTAGAGCGAATGGCTTCAAATTATACATGAATTTTAATTTAACGAATGTGTTCTTCCCCATTTCACGGTCTTTAAAAACTCCAGAATGAATTTTTAAGTTCATGTACATTTTAGGATGTTTTTAAAAATTCCTGTTTGGCGTTTTGTTGGCATTAGGAGCCTGTCACGGATGTAGGGGATGCCCGTTGACATCAGGCTAGAGCTTGAGGACCATCCCTCGTAGGGCATCCATGTCTGCGTCTTAGCTGAGAGCTGGGCCCAGACAGGCCCTCTGCTGCTAGTCTACCTGCTGAGTCCAGGCGGTCTTCTCTGCTTATGGAGTAGATGTTATTCTGAAATGTCTGAGCTCGTTAGAACCACTGTGTCTCTTCCGAGAGGGTTTTCCGTCTGTGTGGTGACATGCATGCAGCCTCTGACTCACATGTGGCCCCGGGCTGCTGCCTGAGGCAGTTGCGTTAGGGTCAGTGTTAGGGAATCCTTGAGTTCCTGCAAGTGACATCAGTGGAGAGAAGTCATTGATAGGGGCCTGATTTGGTGAGAGAATTCTTCTGTGCAAGAATAGTGTTGCACAGAATGAGACAAAACCATAAATGTGGTTTCTCTGCAGAAGTACGATATGCTAACTTCAGGCAAACTAGGAACTGAGAGCATCTATGAGGTACTTGGCTGGATGCACATGGGATGGCATGGCCACACTGGATTCCTGAAGGGGCGGATGACTTGGGAGTGCTTCTTTTCCTCTAAACCTTTCTTACTAGAAATGGACTCTTTTAATAATAGAGTCTTATTATGTTAAAATACAATATAAACACAGTCAACAATAATCCATTAGAAAATCCAAATTATAAGTTTGAAATTGAACAATTGACTTTTAGAGGAAAACCAGTCATTTTCTTAGAGTCAGCATGACATTATGAATACAGTATGTAAACACAAAAATGTTACTTTTTATAAATAGCCCTGAAATACCTAGAAAAGGTGACAAATTAGGTGGGAAGTTTTTTGGTACCTGGGTAAAAATCACGTTTTGTGCCATAAAACTGGTTACCTGAAAGGAACAGGAAATGAATTTGAACTGATAGAATAAGGAGGCTACAAGCATAAGCTGGTCAAGGACACTGAAAATAAATAGGCCTATAGATCTCAGGGTTCATGGTTTGTTTTTTTTTTAATACTTTGAAGTGATTTGAGTAATGTAAATATAGATAAGGCCATAATTACATTTGTGTCACTAGAGTAAGATGTTCCACATTAAGATTCTCAGTGAACCCATTCTGGATCTAAAGGTATGCATTTTATATTTTGCTTTTTTATTAGAATATATTTAAACCTGCCTTGCTGAGAAAATGGGTAGATCTTACCTTCTTTTCTTAAATATACTAACTCAGGATCACCATTGAAAACACCTCATGCATCATGTTTTCTATCAAGTGCTCAGTAAATATTTGATAAGTAGATTAATGAATTGATGTTGTTCCCATCCCGTTCCCCAAGGGAACCATGGACAGGTGAGGGGAGGGACCCGTTGAGCAGACTGTCCCTGCTTGGATTCAGCACTGCTATGCTGGCATCTCCAGCATTCTAGCCTGGTTCTCTCCTTCTGTACTTACCATCTGCTGCTAGCTGGTATGAACTAAGATTGGAATAATTCTGATCCACGAAGGGCACTCCTCAGTTTCCCGATAAGTTCATTTGCCTTTGTTTCCACCAAGTAACAGAAGAACCCAGCAGCTATGTATCCTACAGTCCATCAGAAAATAGCCCTGTTTGGAGAGGAGGAGAGATTATTACATTAACTACTACTTAACAGATCTTTAGAGAGGATAGATACTTAACCCAGATTACAAGGACTAAAGGAATAAATTTGGACTACCATCCAAATCTTTGGATTCTTTAAGGCTGTATCAGATATGTAAATTTTACCACATGGGACTTTATCTTTGGTCTAATTTCATTTGTATTATTTTAGTTTGATTCTCGGTAATTGAGGTGATCATCTATGAATTAGGTGTCTGTAAATTAAGAACTGGAGTTGCTCTGTATACTTCTGTTTTCGACATGTTACCAAGGACATTGTGAATTACAAAACAGGTATTTTGTCAGTGCTAAGTGGGGAGAGGGAGTTGAAGCCTGAAATGGGTTTTTAGTAGCCTCACCATTTCCCTAAGGGCATTCAGAAATTTAAGTTTATAAAAATAAAAGTTTCCTGTAGAAAGTATCCTTCCCAAAACTGCTTAGCTAAAACATTGAGACCAGAATCAGTTGCATTGTCCCTCGTTCTTGACTTGGTTCTGTTTTTGTCTTATTTTAGGTTAGCTCCATTCAGAACCAGATGCAGTCTAAGGGGGGCTACGGAGGTGGGATGTCTGCCAGCGTGCAGATGCAGCTTGTCGATACAAAGGCTGGATAGCCCCAAGTCCTGTTTCCCGTGAGTATCCACGTCATACACTGGAAAGCGCCAAAGTATTTTACCCTGCTAAGGGTTTCCCGGGCTGCTTGTAGGCACTTGTAGTAGTAGCTTTAGGTTGCTCTTTTCCTCATGATAAACACAAAGTGCTCTAAGATACCCAGGTGGGAAGGAAGTGTTGACACGTGGTGTCTTTAAGTGCAAATGAAATTACTATTTTGAGTATTGATACTTAGGGGAATGTCATGTGTAGTGAAGTACCTTGATGTTTTATTGAGAAATCTTTTATGATAAACTTTACTTAATGTAACACTTTTTCTTAAAGTGTAAAAATAATTTGGATTTTTCTTTTGGTTTTATAGGTCATTGTGAATTTGTTTTCTCTTTTCACTCTTCTTTAATTTTTTGCTATTGTGATTCCTTTTCAAATACAAAAAAAAAGTGTGATGGCATCTTGTTTACCCTGTTGTGATTTCTCCGGTGAGATGTTCTTATTCTGCTCAGAAGAAGCTGTTGTCAGATGAACTCTGCATTCCTTTGGCTGGCATGCATGCCTTTGGACTCACGGACTTTGGATCGTGGCTTCATTTTTTATCAATTATGGATCTGATCTTAGCATGATCTTTTTTGTGAATGCTAGCACTATTCTGCATTTTTTCCTCCATTTTAAACGTTTATATTTCCAGCCCTTTGCCTTATGAGTTTGTGGGTAAAGTAGGACCTGCTATTGTTAATTTGTCACTGTTTCTGTATATTTTGGAAGGTATGACATCCATTAAGCACAATGATCATTTTTACTCGTTTGAAACTTGAGCAGACTAGATACCCGCATGCTTTATGAAGTTGCTTTGTCTGGGAGGCCAGAAATGAGTGTTTCTTTGCTGCTGTTAGAGGTTAGCCATGGCTCCGATGCACGTCAATGTCACACACAGACACAAAGGTAACCTATAGCTTATTTTATAATGAAATTCTGGTGTTCATTCGGTTGTAAATGTTAGATATATTTATTTTGAGAGTGAGGACCTGTGATCTGTGAACAGGTGGTGGTTGTGTATCAGAATGTTGTGGTGAGGCCCTTATCCAGTCTCATTGTCTTATTTTAATTTGATGGGCTCCATGTGTTTCCATCAACTGTTAGCTCCTGGCTGGTAGTACTAACTGCAGAGTCAGTGGCCTTTCCATATTCCATCCTGTTTTGGGGCAGTGGATGGTAAGCCAGAGCAATAGAGCGACTTGCCCGAATTGTTGCCAGTCAGGAAATCTATATGGTGAATTGTTAGGATATTGGTAAAAAACGATTGCTCAGGCTCCACAATCTTTATCCTTCATGAAATATGTATATTTCAGATCTTTTTGTAGGTACTTTCCCTTCTCTATGAGGGTGTGGTGTGTGTATTCTTGTTTAAATACTATGTCCAGCCCTAACTACATTTAGGATGATTAATAATTTATGCAGCAAATGGGACTTACGTGAAAATGTAGACAGCTAAGAAGTTAGGTGAGTAGTTTTCTTTGCATCTTAGTCCCAGGTTACTGGATAAATAGTCGGCTTATATAGGGAAACCAGGAAAGCTTCTGAATAGACTGACTCCGTGCTTGTATTTCTACAGTTGGAGGCTTCATAGGTGTCAGTCCCAGGAGAATCTATCAAGGAAACATTCATGCTTAGTAATAAAAACAGACCATTTGCAGTTTTCTGGGATTTGCTGAGGGCCCACATCGTTCTTCTCTGCCAGAGTCTGTGTCCTGCCACAGACACTTTGTATAAGGTCTTACAAGGCAGATTTTTCCTGAACTCCTGATGTGATTTCACTCCTCTTTTTTCTAATCAAGTCTGTGTGGACCAAATACTTCACTGAGTACCGGAGCCTATCTCCATGGTAACCCCGAGGCTATACTGCGTTCAAGAACATAGGCCAAGGAGGGTGCCAATAAATTCAAGAAGAAATGACAAAAAATTTTTAACCCTGGACACAAAATATTTTAGGGAAGCTTGAAGATAGTGAAGGGTGGCAGGTTCCCCACATCATCAGTGGGTTTGTAAATCTTGGGCCATATGTCTCATTTTAAAAACTGAATCTAAATAAATAGGATTGACTGTAGTACTTTGCTAAAAATACATGCTAACATTTAGCGCACGGGAAACTGAATGAAGGTCTAACCAACGCCATGGATTCTGTCAGGGATGTGCATTCGCTAGAAGAGGTGCTTTCCCAGATGTAGGCAGGAAGTGGTGCCAAGAAGAAATGTTCACTATGGTGACTGGGTTCAGCATTTCCAATGCAGCATTATCGCCTTTGACGTGGGCCTTTAAAGATGTTTTGTGAGTGTATATTAGCTTTCACTTCTGTTATTAAATTATAGCAGTTTCATCACAGAGAGCAAGTTTGCCTTGATTTTGTTTAAAATGACTTCTGCTCAGCATCCAGAAGATAAAATTGACATATTTTTATAATATAAGCATAATTTTTTTTGTACATTGTGTTCATTCAGTGTTGGCTTGTAGATATTAAAAGAAAGTATTGATTTTGATTTAATAAATGTTTTCTTTCCATCCTTGTTTGGTTTTTCCTTTCTTAGTTGATAACAACTAGAATCCACTAAGAGCATATTTCCAACATGACAAGTTTGGAAAGTAGGTGACAGCACCCCTGGCTTAAGATAAAGACTATGTATACACTGACCAAATACATCCGGTTAGAAACTCCTCTCTGTGTGGGACCTTGTCCATGAGGTTTGGTTGGATCATGAGATGGGCTAAGGTAGGTTGGTTCTAAAGTAGAAAAATCAATGGGGAAAATATTAATATTTCAAAAAATTTTCATAACATTTGTTATTTCATGGCCTAAGACTGAGGTAATTAGGTTAAGATGAAGTTCTTTCCATAACTGATAAAATATAGTATCTGAAAAAACTTATGGTGGTTTATCAGGATTCTATTTTGAGCACGTTTTCAAAGGACATGAATAAAATGCGCAAGGGTTCATAACATAAACTGTTAAACTTGTGGAAATGCAAAAATCTACAAAACTGACAGGAAATTTACCCTCTGCTTAAAATACGCTTTGAGCACACTGCAAAGAAAACAATTGAAAGGTTACCTTCATTTTGTCTCCATTCCTTATGGGCTAATAAGAAAACCATTAAACAACTAATGTTGATCATGTTTCATTTTTATGATGTTTTTGAGGCTTTCCACCAGGTAGCTACAGCCTCTGGGGCTGCTTGTGTCCCCCAACCTGCATCCTCCAATTTCATCATCTCTACAGTTTCTATCTGCCCTTTGATGCCCAAAAGAAGGACGTTAGTACCAGAATAAGGAGAGCCAGATGTTTGATCTGGAGCCTCACATGCAGTGGGGAATGGGTGTGCTCCTGGAGACCAGAAGTCCATGATCAGGGAGCCAGTGTGGTCCTGTGAGAGGTCTCTTCCAAGTTGCAGACTCCTCAGATCTTCATGTGCTGAAGGGGCTAGGGATCTCCTCATAGGACGGCTCTTCATGAGTGACGCACACCTCCTGACAACCATCACCTTTGGGAGTTAGGATTTCATCATGAACTGTGGAGGGACACAGGCATTCAGACTACAGCACACAGCTACAGGAGGTGAGTGCGACTGTCCCTCATGAGATACGGCCACCTCTAGGGTGTGTACCGCAGAGCTAGGTCTGTAGGCCAGGGAGGGCAAGCAGTCAGAAACTTAGTCACACACCCTTTCTGAAAATACATCCAAGAAATTATTCTCTGCAAGAACCAGCAGAACACACTTAGTAGTATGATTTAAAGGTATCTCAGGACTTGGACCCCTAGAGGCTGACCTAGACAGCAGTGCATCCAAATGAGAACAAATACTGGGAAGCTTTTAGGAAAACTGGTCCTAAGAAGCATAATTAAATAGATACCATTTACTAGCTGCAAGAATTGTGCATTCAGAAATTTATTGTGCATCATGTGCGGAAGGTGCTGTTTATGCATGTTTATGCAGCAGTGAGCAAACCAGATTCCTTTAACCTCTGGGAGCTTTCATTCTACTGTAGGGGGTGCAGACAGATGGACATTAAGCAAAACAAGTAAATTCTATAAGAGGTCAGAAAATGAGAAGTGGTCTGGACAAACAGTGGAGGATACTGGAAAAGAGTTACATTTTAAAACATCACTGTGCTGAGACCATGATATGATACCAAGACGATCTTAGTAATATGGTGATAAAACATGTGCTGTCAAGAAGCAAAAATGACAATTCTTGGTATTCTAGTGTAAACCAAAAACTTGTCTGAGGTTAAGACATGATTTTGAATGAATGACATAATTCAGTCCCCCAGAACAGCATCAGCCATGCAAATAAAGTTTTGAATGAAATTCAAGAGAACGGTCATTTGAGAGATACAGCTTTAGTGACAAATAATTGCCTGTCTTTAATAGCCCAGAGGTACGTCAGCACAGGATTTAAATCTTTTAAAATCAAAGCATAAAAGACAACTACTTTCAAAAACCATACAGTTCATTTTAGAAAACTAGAGACCTCATTCAGAAGATGGTGGTGGGGAAACACATTGAGAGCACAAGTGCTTATCTCCTTCATGTACCTACTGGGGGTGCAACAAGTATTTACCCCCTTATAGTTATAAACAACCATGTTTCATGTCAGTTGTGTCTCAAAACTAGAAAAAAATTAAATTCTAAAACTAACAAAGACAGCTGCCCATGTGGCTCCATTGCTAGAGCATGCAAGTCTTGATCTTGTGGTCATGAGTTCAAGCCCTATGTATCGAGCTTACTTAAAAAACAACAAATGAGAAACTTAAATATAAAAATAAAACCATAACTGGAATGAGGGAAAAGAAGTCTTTTGCAAGCCCCCTCTTTGTTGCATAAAATCATTTGTAGCATTCAAAGTTGATTAGTGAAGAAATGAAACTATGCCATTAAGAAGGTGCATAGAGAAGAATTCAAAATGCAAAGGCCTTTAAGTAGGAATGGAACGTTAGAAGTGGCCATGTGACTTATTTTTCATGTACTTCCAGTCCTATTTGGATTTCATTTTCTTTATACTGCCAATTTGTTAATAATGTAAAGCAAAATAACACTACGTTTTAGGCAAATGTTAGAGAGGTATCTTCAGTGGGATGGCAGAGTAGGAAGTCCTACTCCAGGCCCTGGTTCCCTCACCCAGACACACCAAGTAATATATGGACCAAAATGGCTTTGTGAGAATGCTAGAAATCAGTTAAGCTGCAGCAACCAAGAGAACACCGAACAGAAAAGGCCACACTCAAGATAGTCAGAAATTTCGAGGCATCTCTGTCCCTCCCTCATGCCGGTGCAGTACACCTCGGTTGTGAGCAAACTGCCGAATCCTGTTTCTCCCTCAGGACTCAAAGAATGAAACTTGCTTGTAACTTTCTGACTTGCCTGGGGGCTGGTTTATCTTGCGTGACTCAGAACGTTGCTGGAAATGGTGGCATCGGGTGGAAGGCCAGCTGGCGGCTGCTGACCAGAGGCAAGGGTGCAGGAGCAGATGAGAAAGAACTGCACGTGGTGTGAAGATCCATGGATGTCTGTGGACAAGAAATCACAGGCAGAGAATAGAAAAAGAAATTCAAGTCTCCTGAGAAGGGCAGGAATGACACTCTGTATGTGGGGAACTGGAACAGAGGCCCACATGCAGTCCGAAGCAAGATGCATCCTCAGCAAAGATCTGAGAGCACTAGCAGTCTTTCCGTTGGGCTGATGAGTGAAGGTCTTCCCCTGCGTGAACCCAGTCTCTGAAGAGCTGGAGAGGTGGCTCCTTTTTCAGATGTCCAAATCTTAACGAAAAATCACAAGCACAGAAATAATAAAACATGACTCAATTCAGAGGAACAAAATAATCTCTAAACATCAATCTTTAAAAAATGCAGACCTCTGACTTGATGAATCTACAAGAGTCTTAAGTATGCTCAGTGAGCTCAAGGAATGTGGGCAAATACATGTTTCCTCTTGCTGGTGATTTTAATGGCATCTTCTTTTCTCTGCCTTTATTGTAAGAATACAGTATAGAACATAACACAGAATGTGTTTTAGTTGACTGTTTATGTTGTTGATAGGCTTCTGGTCAACAATAGGCTATTAGTTTAGTTTTGGGGGAGTCAAAAGTTCTTTGTGGACTTCTGACTACATTGGGTGGGAATCGTGGTCAGCACCCATAACCCCCATGTTGTTCAAGAGTAAACTATATAATGAAATTATCAAAAGTCAAAGAGAACCTTAAAGGCAGCAAGAAGACAGCGATTCAAAAAATTCTTGACGAAGAACCAACTAGAATTCAACAGCCTGTTAAGGTCTGTGCAGGATGACCAGGTGAGAGGCACTCCTAGAATACAAGAATGGTTCAATATAAGAGAAGTAGTGTAATACACCACATTTACAGAATGGAGGAAAAACCAGTATAATTATCAAAGTACAGAAGAAAAATCTGATAAAATGCAAGTTTCACAGTGAAAATATTCAACAAACCATTAACAGAAAGTATTTGAACAAGATGAAGGCTGTAGATGTACACTTTTAGATGTAGAAGTCCACGGCTAACATGCACAGTGGTCAGAGACTGAAAGCTCTTTCTCTACGATCAGGAAAAAGCCTTGGTTGCCTACTTTCACCCTTCCATTGAGCAAAACACTGCAATTCCTAGCCACAGCAGTTAGGCAACCAAAGAAAATGAATGATGAATGCATCCACACTAGAAAGGAAGAGGTAAAATTAGCTCTGGTCACAGACACCATGATCTGATCTATAGAAAGTCCTAAAGATTCCCCTCAACAAAAGAAAAAAAAATGTTAGAAAAACTTGGCAAAGCTGCAAATTCAAAATCAACACACAAAAATCAGTTATGTTTCTATATGCTAATACTAACCATCCAAAAGGAAATTAAGAAAAGAGTTCTGTTCACAATAGTATCAAGATGAATAAAATACTTACGAATAAATTTAACCAAGACAAAGACTTGTGCACTGAAAACTATAAAACATTAGTGAAAGAAATTACACACAAAAGAGGGAAAGCCATCCTGTGTTCGTGGATTGTAAGGCTTGATATTGTTAAGATGTCAATACTGTACAAGGTGATCTGCAGATTTAATGCCACCTATCAAAATTCCAATGGCATTTATTAATAAAAATACCCATTCTAATATTACTATGTAATCTCAAGGGACCCTGAAGAGCCAGTCTTGAAAAAGGACAAACTGGAGGTCTCAAACTGGATTTCAAAACTTACTATGGTAATTAAATCCATGGGGGACTAGTATATACAGCCATAGAATCCAACAGAACAGAAATCCCCAAAATAAAACTTCCATGAATGTTCAGCATACTTATCAAGGGATATTTAACAGTGAAGCCAAGAACACTCAACAGGTTAAGGCCAGTCTTTTCAACAAATGCTGCTGGAAAATTGAATATAAACATGCAAAAGAGAATAAGACTGGAGCTTGTCATAATCTGTGCTACTAGAACCAAATGCCACAGACTGGGTAACTTACAAATAACAGAAATTTCTTTCTCCCAGTTCTGAGGCTAGGAAGCTCAAGGTTATAGTACCAGCATGGTTGCTTCTGGCAGTGGCCCTCTTCCTAGTTTAGAGCCAGCGCCTTCTTGCTCTGTCCTCACATGGTGAAAGGGCACAAGGGCTCTCTCTACTCTAAGAGCACTAATTTCTATTTATGAGGACTCTGCCCTCATGACTTAAGTACTTCCCAAAGGCTCCACCTACTAATACCATTAAAAAGGGCATTTCAACATATTGTGTGTGTGTGTGTGTGGGGGGGCACAAGCACTCAGACCATGGCAGATCTTTACACAATATACCAAAATTAAAGTGGATCAAAGACATAGATGTAAGACCTCAAGCTACAGATGGAATTCTCAGGGTCCTGGGATCAAGTCCCACATCGAGCTCCTTGCTCAGTGGGGAGCCTGCGTTCTGCCTGCTACTCTCCGTTTATGCTTTCTCTCTCTCTCTCTGACAAATGAATGGGATCTCCAAAACACAAATACCTCAAACTACACAACTTTTGAAAAAAATATTGGGGCACCTGGGTGCCTCAGTCATGAAGTGGCTGCCTTCACCTCAGGTCATGATCCCAGGATCCTGGGTTGGAGTCCGGAATGGGGGATCCCTGCTCAGTGAAGAGTCCGCTTCTCCCTCAGCAGGTCCCCCTGCTTGTGCTCGCTCACAAGCCCGCACTTGCTCTTTGGCAAATAAAATCTTTTAAATGTATAACCTTGGCAATGAAGGAATAACTACTTTTTTTTTTTTTTTTAAAGATTTTTTTTATTTATTTGACAGAGAGAAACACAGCCAGAGAGGGAACACAAGCAGGGGGAGTGAGAGAGGGAGAAGCAGGCTTCCCGCTGAGCAGGAAGCCCGATGTGGGACTCGATCCCGGGTCTCCAGGATCATGACCTGAGCCGAAGGCAGTTGCTTAACCAACTGAGCCACCCAGGCGTCCCAGGAATAACTACTTTTAAAGATTCTTTGCTTCTTAGCATGATGAAGCCCTAGAGTTTTTGCAAAATGAAGTTCTTGACAAGTTGCACTTAAAACCCTGGCCAAGTTTCCCTGTGAATGTTTGCCCTTGCTGCAGTCTCAGTGCTGACTAGCTACTTGACCTCTTGTGCCCTAGAGGGTTTTTACTGATGAGACACGGGATGGGGGGTCATTTGAAGATGGGTTTATCAGGTATGTGTAACTGCCCTTAACATCCTCCCGGTCTCACAGGAGCTGAAACCCTCCATCACTGCCTAGTGATTCGTTGCCCTGTCCAGCTGCAGCCCACAAGTAGTTCATCTTTCTTAGGCTAGAAAAACTGGTAAAATACACAAACATGAAGGCAACCATCCTAACCATTTTAAGTGTACATTTCAGGAGTGTTACATACTTTCACATAATCTTACAACCCATCTCCAGAAAGTCTTCATTTTGCAAAATGGAAATTCTCTACCCCATTAAACTACAGCACTCCATTTCTCCCTCCTGCCTAGCCACTGGAAACCGTTTCGTTCTTCTACTTTCTTTGCCTATGAACTTAACTCTATTAGGTACCGCACATCGGCAAAATCAAGCAGTTTTGGGTTTTTTTGGTTACTGGCTTCATTTATTAAGCCTAATATCTTTTCTCAAAGTTTGTTTATGTTGTAGTAGCTGTCAGAATTTCCTCCCTTTAAAAGGTTGAATAATATTCCATCCACTTCATGTACATACCACATTTGCATCTCTTCCACCTCTTGGCTACTAAATACCTCTCTGAGACTCTGCCCTCAATTCCTTGGGATATCCACCTACAAGTGAGATTGCTAGATCATATGGTATGCAACCTTCAGGGCACAGAGTTCCCATTTCACCTCTCCACCGAGACTTTTTTTTTTAAATATTAAATTAGCTGTTATTACAGCATACTGGTTTAGAGCACAGTCAAGCCCAAGTCAAGCGGCTTTTTTTTTTTTTTTTAAGATTTTATTTATTTGACAGAGAGGGAGAGAGAGATCACAAGTAGGCAGAGAGGCAGGCAGAGAAAGAGGAGGAAGCAGGCTCCCCACCGAACAGAGAGCCCCATGCAGGGCTCGATCCCAGGACCCTGAGATGGTGACCTGAGCCGAAGGCAGAGGCTTTAACCCTCTGAGCCACCCAGGCACCTCCCCCTGTTTTTTTAAATAGTAGCCATCTTAACGGTTGTCAGGTGCAATGCCATCAGGATTTTGATTTGCATTTCCCTCATGGTTGATGTTAAACATCTTTTCATGCACTCACTGGCCATTTATATCTTTTTTGGAGAGCCCATTTTTAAAATGTCTTTGTTGCAGTTGAACAAGAGATCTTTTAATAAATATAAAGCTTTAAAAATACTATATATCTTCAATATGTATTTCAAGTGTGAAAATACACTGAGGATGAGTGTCTTAGCTACCCTGACACTGGATCTGCCGAATGACACCCCCACGGATCCCCAAAACACAGCCTGCCACCTCTTCCCTCTCACAGGGTTGCTAAGAGTGTGTCTCCTTCTAGTTTTCCACTCCTAGTTATGTTTTAACTTAGAAAACAAGGAAGTGCTCAGTCTCACCAACAAATTAAAAGAAGTTTAGTCCATTTGCTACATGGAAATGATTTCAGTTTGGGGAGCATCTGGATTATATTTTGAATAGTTGCAATTGTCAGATAAATGACCACAGATAAAGGAGGTGTGGGCCAGCTAAGACTGCTGGGCAAAGAAATGAAATTCCTAAAAGAATAAAATGGCAACAGGACTACAGAAGTGCGAGGAGGGGAAAGAGGCAGGGAGGGAGAGAGGGTCGTAATAACACAGCCTACAGTTTGCCAGGTGGCTGCTCACCGCCCAAAGATTACATGTGGATTAACTCACTTCATTCTCAGAACAACAGTAAAAATGAGACAGGTTACTATTGGTAACCTGTTTAAGAGAACACAGGGAATATATACCAATACAGAAAGTATTAGTTCTCTGTTCCTGTAAATTATCACAAACTCAGTGGTTCAAAAAGTTCAGTGGGTCAGAAGTTTGGGCCCAGGTTGGCTGGGTCGTCTACTCAGGCAGGGTCTTACAAGTTGGAAATCGAAAGCATCATCTGGGCTGTGCTCTAATCTGGAGGCTTCACAAGGGAAGAATCTACTTCCAAACTCACCTCTAATTTGCTCAATTCTCTAAATTGCTGGTTGTTGGCTGAAGACATGTGTGCACCTCCACAGTCACTGTAGGATTGTTAGCAATTGTCAAGATTTGAAAACAACCATCTGTTGATGAACGGATAAGCAAAATGTGGACCTGCACAGTATTATTCAGCCTTAAAAAAGAAAAAAGTAATCTAGCCTTCCGTGACAATATGGATGAACCTGAAGAATACGGTGCTAAGTAAGCCACACACAGGAAGAGCACTGTCATGTGATCTCCCTTATATGTGGAAAGTGGTGGTTGCCAGGGGTTGAGAGGCAAAGGGGAGGAATTTATACACGATAAGTTCTGGAGTGATTCTCTACAACATACTGATGATAGTCAGCAATGCTAGATGGCATACATGAAGTGGGCTAAGGTAGATGCTTTTTATGTGTTCTTACCACACACAAATTTTAAGCCTGTGAAGTAACAGATACGTTCACTAGCTTAATTGTGGTAACTGTTTCGCAGTGTATACATACATCACATCATCATGTCATACCCCTGTACGCCGCCATACACTGAAGGTTTTAACTCCACCCCCCAGTCATGGGTTGAAATCCAAATCCCTAAGTACGGTATTAGGAAGCGGGGGCTATGGCAGGTGATGAGTCAAGAGCATGAAGCCCCGATGAGTGGGATGATTACCCTTATAATAGAAGCCCCTTCTCTGTGAAGACACAGAGAATATGCCATCCATGAACCAGGACACAGGGCCTCTTCAAAGAACAGTGAATCTGCTGGCACCTTGATCTTGAACTTCCCAGCTTTCACAAAATTCTGCTCTTTATAATAAGCTACCCACTTGATATTTTGTCCCAGCAGCCTAAATGGACTAAGACATACACTCAAATGTATACAACTTTTAATTGTCAAGTATATATGCCTCAATAAAATGGGGGAGGGAGGAACCCACAAAGACATCAGACACTTAAAAACATAAATCTTATTAGAGCCCCTAAACCAAAACAATAGAAAATCTAAATGAAGGAAGAAATACACTGGCCTTATAGACTAGAAAACTAAAATTTACAGAATTGTTAATTTCCTTCAAATGACATAATTTCAAGAAACTCCAATTCAAAATTGCAATTGTGTGTAAGTTGATAAGCTGGTCATTAAGTTTATCTGGAAATAAAAATGATATGAGAATAGCTAAACTATTCTTGAAAACGAAGAGAGTCAGCCACCTTTCTCTACCAGGCATCGGTACATAGTGTAATGCTATAGCATTTAAAACAAT
Organism: Spilogale gracilis; assembly: GCA_004023965.1. Classification (NCBI taxonomy): domain Eukaryota; kingdom Metazoa; phylum Chordata; class Mammalia; order Carnivora; family Mephitidae; genus Spilogale; species Spilogale gracilis. The sequence continues at coordinate 83,758 of PITA01004553.1, forward strand.
GTGGTATCAAGGAATGGAAAAAGAGGCTGATAAAACAGCATACAGACCCCCGAAAAAACTCACACAGACACACACACACACACACACACACAATTACTCACAGCACAGATGGCACCACAGGGCAGTGGAAGAAAGGATTTATCTTTTCCACAAATGTTCCAGGAACAGTCAATGGGTGGGAGACTGAAACCTGACTACCTTACACTACGCACAAAATTCTATTCCAGATATATTGCAGCACTACATTTAGAAGGCATAACATTGAAGTATTTGAAAGATAATATGTTCATGAACATGGAAGAGGAGAACACTTCTTAGATCACAGAAAAAACACTAACCATAAAGGAAATGAGTAATTAATTTCTCGAGTTTAAAATTAAGAACTTAAGGGAGGGATGTGGTGGCTGGGTTGTGGGGAGGGTATGTGCTGCGGTGAGTGCTGTGAATTGTGTTAGACTGATGATTCACAGACCTGTACCCTTGCAGCAAATAATACATTATATGTTAATAAAAAATAAATAAAATTAAGAATTTCCCTTCATTATGACCACACATGCCGAGTGGGAGAAGTTATTTGCCACAGACGGGACAAAGGAGTCACATCCAGAATGCGTGAAAAATGTAAAAAAATTGATAAAAATGGAAAAGACTCAAAAACGCACTTCATACCACCTCTCGGCCTTGTGGCTAACACCAGGTGTAGAAAGGCACTTCATAAAAGTGCAAATCAGATGACCCACAAATATGAAAAGAAGCTCAATCCCACTAATAAACCAGGGAAACAAAAGTTAAAACCATAATAAAATACCAATACATATCTACCCAAATGGCCAAAATAAAAAACACCAAAAATACCGGTGGTGTCAGAACAAGATGGACAGCTTCCAGGGGCCTATGGAGTAGGCTGCTGCCCACTGTAGAAGTCCGACTGGTTCTTACATGTATTACCCGCTTTTCATTCCTGTTCAGAGCTGGGCCATTTATGTCTTCTCAAAGACTTCCCTTAGGAGCCCTGGAAAAGACCAACACTCATTAACTATTCCAGATTCTATGTCCAAATGCATAAATGATGTATACAGAAATAACTATCTACACTGTCCACTCATGAGTCCAACTTTATCCAACTACAGTCTAAAATTCTTTATTTTCTGGTTGGAAATGTTTGTTTCATTATCTTTGAGGAGGGGAACTCTCTCAAATAATTTCACTTTGGAATGCAGATGTATCTTGAAAGATGGCCAAGAAATTAGAGATGCCTGGGTGGCTTAGTGGGTTAAACATCTGCCTTCAGCTCAGGTCATGATCTTGGGGTCCTAGGACCAAGTTCCGTGATAGGATCCCTGCTCAGTGGGGAGTACGTTTCTCCCTGTGCCTCTTACCTCCTCCTCCCCCTCCCCCAACACTCTAATAAACCTGACCCTCCCATCCCCAAAATTACCTTGCTCTTACCTTTCTAAAAACAGACTCCAAGGGACACATGGTAGCGTGGCGCCATCTGGTGGCTCCAATGTATTTTACTACAGCTCCCTGTTTTTGTTCTTGCCAAAGGAAAGGGGTTTCTGCCCTGATCACCTGCCACCAGTCAAGTGGAGCGCAGCAAGCTGACACTTGAATGTCATCGATCCCAGACCTATGTAGTTTGCCATAATGAGATAGAGCAACTTTCCATGTTTGATGGACACTTTACCCTCTTTTATGTAGTGCTTAAGTCTTACCTGGTTTCCTACTCAGTGCTCTTTTTCTTTGTGCACACAGAAATGCTTTATATATTTTGGAGAATGGTCTTTCAAAGGGTATATGAATTAACACTGTATTTTCCAACTCTACGGCCTTCTCTTTTCTTAAATGGTATTTTAGGATAAGCCTGCCATTTCCTTTAGAGTTGTCCTACAAGAATCTCATTTAAGAAATCCTTCCCACTTCGGAGATTCTGTTAGGATCTTCTGTAAGTATTTGGTTCAACTTCTTGATAAAGCCATCCAGGACTTCAGTTTTGTTTGAGGGAAGGCTTGTAAGGTGAGATTCCACTCCTTTAAGAGCTATAGGACTATTGGATTTTCCTTCTTCTTACAGTCTTGCCAAGTTGTATTTTTTTCTGTGAATTTATTTCACCTATATTTTAGTTACTAAAAGTGTCTTTAATGACATTAATCAACAAATTAATAAAAATGGGTAAGACTTGGGGCACCTGGGTGGCTCAGTTGGTTGGGCGACTGTCTTCGGCTCGGGTCATAATCCCGGAGAGCTGGGATTGAGCCCCGCATCAGGCTCCGGGCTCCCTGCTCGGCGGGAGGCTTGCTTCTCTCTCTCTCACTCCCCCTGCTTGTGTTCCCTCTCTGGCTGTGTTTCTCTCTGTCAAATAAATAAATTCTTAGAAAAAAAAAAAGGGTAAGAATCAAAAAGGCACTTCATATCACTTCTCGGCTTTTGGCTAAGATCACGTGTAAAAAGGCACTTCATAAAAGCAGAAATTTTTTATCACTCCTAATGATAAGTTTTGCTATTTTTCTTTTTTCTTGGTCATTCCCACCAAGAGATTAGCAATTTTATTAGTTTTTTTTTTTTCTTTCTAAAGAACTGAATGCTTTCTTGATCTTTTTTGGGGGCATCTTATTATCATTAACTCGCTATTAATTCATTATTTTCTTCCATTTACTTGAATTTAATTTTTCGTTACTATTCTGGTTTCTTGAGAAGTGTTTAATTCACTTTTAGCCTTTCTCCTTTTCTCATATACACATGGCTATAAATGTCCCCTTAAGTATGGCTTTAACCTCAAACCAAAAGGTTTTGATATTCGTATTTCCATTTTCATTCAGTTAAAAAAAAAACCTTTCTACTTTCCACTGGGTTATTGGGGAAAATATTTCCTAACATCCAATTTTTATAGTTTTTGTTACTAATTTCTTGTTGAATTCTATACAGAGGAACTTCTCTACACAAGTTCAACTTTTTGTAATTTGTTAGTTTCTTTATGGCTTCGAGCCAACTTCGATCAACGATCAGTGTTCACCTAGAAATAATGTATACTTTGCAGTTAATGATTCAGTGTTCTAGAGTCCATCAGGTTATAAGTTCATTGTGTTGTTCTTGTCTTCTATATCCTTAGCGGGTTTTGTTTGTTTATTTTTTGGTGGGGGAAGGGTATGTGCGTGTCTGCTTCTGTTATTTACTGAGAGTTATTTTCAGTTTTTGTATGTGGATTTTGTATTTTCCACTTCTGCTGAAGAGGCACTAACTGGCACTTTAAGCTCATACCTCTAGTGACTAAAAAACTAGACAAAACATATAAAACAATGCCATTTAAGACACTGGACATGAGGCACTGAAGGACATTAATGTTTGAATGCACAAGAAACAGAACCTGAGCCTTACCACCACTCCAGTTTAACCTGAAGAAAATTTCCAGGCCATGATGCAAGGAAGGGTAAACTGGGGAGGAGCTCATCAGCGTTCCAGAGCCAAAGGCTCCAGAGAGGTGCAAATGGCTAGAGTTCAATGTTCTAGAAACTTCGACAACAGGAATTCCTTGAATTCCAGGAATCAAATTTAACGTTAATACCATCTCTCTCTTGAACACAGATGTAACACCCTAAACAAAATACTGCAAAATAAAACCAGAAATATTACCTATCATAGCTAAGTGGTATTTACTCTAGCAAAGAGGAAGGTGGAAGTGGCGAGCAGGAGTGCGGCGAGAAGAGGCTGACACTAGGAAATCTCTCATTAACAACACTCATGGAAGCAAGAAAAATAATCTGATTATCTCAACAGGTTCAAGAAAGCCATTTGATAATTTGATCCATCACACACTTATCAAATTAAAACATCTTTAAATTCATAAAGAATACTTACAAAAACCTTATAGCAAGCATTATGATCAGTGGTGAATTAGAAAGTTTTCCCCGTTAGATGACGAACAAAGAAATGTATATTTCACCCCGACCACTTCTATTCAACATGGTACTAACCAGCACCATGATCAGGGCAAGGAGGTTGAGAAACAAAACGCAAAATGACTGGAAATAAATAAAAGTCATGAGCATATGACAGGAGTCATAGAAAACCTAGAAAAACCCAGAAGAATCACAAACCTAGAATAAATTAAGATTGCTAGATACAAGATCATTATAAAACAACTACATTTCAGTACTTCAGCACACTTTTTAAAAAAGAACTTAAAAAGACACTTCGCCCTAGAGATATCCAAATGACCGACAGGTGTTCAAAAAGACTCTTATTCGTGTTATCAGTTATTGTGGAAATTACAATGAAAACCACACAGAATAGGATACCAGTATAGATTCGTCACAATGCCTGAAATGAGAAAAATGGAAAATACTACATTTGGCAAGGCTGACAGGAATGTCCCTTCTGTAAAACCGGGAAAAACACCAGGCTCACTAGGCTGCTGCAGGGGATGCCTCTGGGGTGGCTAATCCCTCATCTTGGCTTATCATATGCTTCTGTGGGTGGGAGGAGGTGGTCCAGCGGTGTCCTTGTGGACTAGCACATCATTTAGTTACTGGTCCTTGGTCACCATCAGACAGAGAGAGTAACATGCAGTAGTTTCCTCGGGCTATCGTGTAACAGATCAGCAGGACTCAGGTATCCTAATTAAAACAGGCCAGAAGTCCAAATCAGGGCGTCGTCCAGAGGTGTGAAGGAAGAATCTCATCGCTTCCAGTTCCTAGAGGCCGCTGGCATGCTTTCACTTGTGACTTCACCTTTCTGTCTTTACACCGACTTCTCCACTAGGTCTGTTTTCTCTTCCTTCCTCTCTCCCTTAGACTCTTGTCTCAGCATATAGGTCTCATCCAGATAATCTAATGTAATCTCATCTCAAAATGCTTCATTGCATTTGCAAAGACCCTTCTCTCAAATCCAGTAACATTTACAAATTCTAGGGATTAGGGCTAGATGTTTTTAGGTTGCCAGCACTCAACCTGCTGTATTTGTGTGTAGCATTTCTAAGGAAAGGAATGAACTAGGGAGAGTTGTGCAGAGATGCTCAGGGGAAGAACTGGTCTGGGGAAAACCTGGGGTGTGTGCTGGGAGGAGGTTAACTGAGAGGAGGAAGAAGCCTTACTATCAAGGGAATAGTATTCCCTAGGTACAGAGTGAAGACTGGGGAAATTTCAGGAATTAATTCTAGAGCCAAATTTCCCCCTCCTTCGCCAAGGTTCTTGAATCTGATCCCCTGAAACTGCTGCATTTCTTGTCAGAAGAGGAGTGCTGTGGCAGACCAAGCCAGGTGCCCATTCCATGTCCATTCTTTCCTTCTGCACTGAAAGGAATCCTGCTTTTATTTGGGGCCATCGATGGCTCAGCTAAGAAAGTTCACTTCCCGAGTTTCTTGCAGCTGCTACTCATGGGACCCACTTCTGACTAGTGAGATAAAAGCGGAAATATCAAGGGCAGCTTCTGGAAAAGCTGCTGTTTTGCTATAAAAAAGGACACATATTTGCACCTTTACCCCTCCGCCCTTCCTGTGACGCACAGGTGATGCCGAGTGGTGTAAACGCCGGCCCCAAGTCCTCGAGAGCTCCGTGTACTCACCCCATTAGCCCTGGGCTTTCCTGTTCTAAGACAGACACAAGCCCAAATGGGGATTAACCACTGTTATTTGGTTTGTCATCAAACACACTTTTCAAAACCCAAAAAAGAGTAGGTATTTTATAGACACTACCAAGTCAACAATAATTGGACCATTCCAATTTCTCTGGGGACCTAAAAAGTAAGGCCTTCATACCAATGCCAGCCCCGCACTGGCTGTCTGGAGTGACTGGGTGCCATTATTTTATCTGTGTGTGAAATAAAGAGCAGAGCAGCTTAATGTAGATTCTTTATTGATTCCACCAACGTATTAGTAGATATGATAATAATAAATGGACTTTTACATTCTCTTAACCAAAAATATAACAAATATTTACACTCAGTAAAAATACAAAAAGCATACAGAGGCACTGTCTTTCTAAAAGACATAAGTTTAAGAGGTATCAAAAAATAGGAGACAAACATTGCTCATTACAGGATACTTTACAATCACTGAATTGTGCAGTATAATTGCATTTGATTATTAGAACTGCGCAGTTTTGTCTTTTTTTGATAAGCTCACATTTCAATTTTAAAAGATCAAGTACAACTGCATTTTGTGTATCAAAAATAAAGAAGCCTTAAAAAAGCACAACAAAAGCTAAACTGGGGTTCAAGTTTAAATTTGAAAATGTACTGTGACACTTTTTTGAAGATTCATCGCTCTGTTCTAGCCTTGAAGGTAATGCTAAAGGGATACATCTACTTTAATATCACATTTTTTAGAAACAAAGTATATGAGAATAACAAACATTACCATTGTTTTAAATATACAAGGAAATTCTTTCTCCTCTTCTTTTCATAGGGAAGAGAATAATTTATAAAAATTAGGTTTGTTCTTGGAAATCCTCATGATTACCGCCCCAACTCTGGCCTGGGAGACACTCAAGGAGGTTATACCGATGACCACAATATGACTTTTCACCCTCACGAGAAACCAGCTAATAAGTCTTTTTCTCCTCATCAAAGTAATCATTTGGAGGAAGAATCTACTACTTACAATAAATCTTCAGTGGATTTACTAATTTACCAAATCTTTCATTATGAACAAGGAGGCTCTTACACTGTATTTAATTAGAACAAATCATTTTGTTGAAATTTATCTGACAAAACTTTGCCCTGTGGATTTACTGCTTCAGGAAGTCCTGACAGATTCAGAGCTGAGGTGGGATGAGGGCACTAGTGTCTTCATTACAGTTACAAATTTATAAAATAAAAACAAAAACAAAAATTGGGGTTTAGAATTGGAGCAGATACAGGCTAAGGCTTCTCTTGTTCCAGTCATGTAACAAACGAAGAGAAGGCAGAAATGTATCCTAAGTTAGAGTTAAAATATAAAAATCACAACTCCATGAGTTTTTAGAGGATACACACAGATCAAAATACAATGTATTTGGCTTTAGTTCCTGATCACTGTGATCGGCAGACCCCAACACTTACAGTTGGAGATAGATGAAAACAAAGGCAGCGACAAGGTGCAGTCAAAATTACAGCCTCTGACTCTCTGTGCAAGATATTCTCAACACCGTTAAAGACAAAGACAGGTAAGGCTCCCATTTCATTTCAAACACCTGCAAATAAACAGATACTGTGCAAACAGCACATTTGTCCTGGGGTAAAAGACATAAAATAGTGAGAATAAATAACCAACTTGACAGAAAGAGAACTATAAAAAAGGTATCTTTCATTTTTTTTGTTTTGCCCTAGACATGAGAACACTACTATTTAAATCAGTGAAGGGACATTTTTTGTGATCAGAGAACCAGTGTTTATACGTTAAATCACAACAGTGTCACTTTCAAACCAGGATTTTTGATCCAGACCACTTTCCGTGTCAATGGACAAAAAAAGCTAGAGTCAATTAAGCCTTTTTCTAACACAACTGGGCAACTGGGGGGGGGGGGGTTTGGTGGATTTTTTTAAGGCTTTAACTTTCAAATTTCAGTGTGTCCCCCCCCCCAAGGAATTTTCAGATAAGCTATTTTTCCTAAAATGAAGAGAATCACTTTGATGGAAAAGACAGACTACTGCCACTGACCACTTCAGAAATGATTTATGATTTAAAAATAAAGGGGATGTGGGGGGGGGGTTGGGGGTGGGCAGGCGCCTAGCTTGCTCAGTGGGTAGAGCACATGACTCTTATCTCAGGGTCATAAATTTAAGTCCCATGCAGGCCATGGAACCCATTATATATATAATACGGCAGGCCATATATATATATATATATGAAGGGGACTGCGAGAGAGGGAAGAGATATCTAGCTGAAAATGAGAAGAAACTCTTAAAAAGGGAAATCACAAACCAGCTAAATCCTATAAATTCACATATGGACAACCACTCAGAAGTAAACCCATTTTGGCTCCATTTAATCTGGATAGTGCACATGAATGGCTTTGGCTTTTTTTTTTTCTTTTCTTTTTTTTTTCTTTTTGGTAGTCATCACAGAAGTTTATTAAGCTCTCACTTACATTTACATTAAAAAACAAATGATAAAATTTTAACTTAAGATATAGAAAACACTGTATTTAATTAGTAAAAATGTGTAAAGTCTAGATTGTCCAGTAAACAGTCACTGAAATTTTAATTAAATATTTAGGAGAGCCATGCCCAAGAGGCTCTTAAAAATATGTATCTCTTTCCTCTCAAGGGATAAACTGAGAACCAAGAGAGAATCATTTCCACAATTCGAGCTCCTCTGTCCCTCTTAAAAAAATTTTTTTTAAAGATTTTATTTATTTATTTGACAGATCACAAATAGAGAGGCAGGCAGAGAAAGAGGGGGAAGCAAGCTTCCTCGCTGAGCAGAGAGCCCAGTGTGGGGCTCGATCCCAGGACCCTGAGATCATGACCTGAACCAAAGGCAGAGGCTTAACCTTCTGGAGCTACGCTGGCGCCCCGAGTCCCTCTTAAAATTCAACCACTTATCACCTCGGTGCGCTCCTGAGCTCTCTTGTAGGCAGCTGGGGGCTGCAGGGTTGGTCAGGGTTGAACACAGCCTCATGCTGAGATGTGGTGCCGGGGTGGCTGCAGAACATACATGCAGCCAGATTCATCTCCATGGTTACAGACCAATGATTTACATTTCCTTTTAAAAGAAGAACTCTACAGAATCCATTCTCTACTTACTGCATTTATACTTTCAGTTAGATGCTACATGACTTTCACTTCAGAAAGGATTGGCATACATGTTTTTTTAAGAAAAAAATTCATTCTTTGGAGATAAGGGTACCCACCCAGTCACAGCCTCTCTGTCCCAAAGGACTGAGAAGACCCCTGTGGCAGCTTCATCCGGCCTTCTAAACCAGCTGAGGGCAGTGTCTTCCTTCCTAACACCTCAACCACAAAGGGCTTCCCCTCCCACGCATTTGGAGACCCTACATTGCATTGGTGCTGCAGATCAAGTTCATCTCTGTCTAGATTAAGCGTACCACCCTCAGTTTCGTCAGACCAGAGACAGTTTTATGGCCTCAAACCTAAACATCTGCTAATGACAGCTCCCCAAAACAAAGAAAACCACAAAACTTCAAATCATAAGTTACTTTTCAAATAGACAAGAATATTGTTGGTATCGGCAGATATTTTGAATTTGTTTGTTAATCCAAGCTACAGCTTGGAAATATGACTAAATTACTATCTAAAAAATAACTTGGTAAAGAAAAATCGATACTGATATACATAGGGAGGACTCTGAGTTTGAATCTGTTCTAGTAACTGTGGTCCCAAGGCAGGTCTGGTATGCGAAGTGAAGACTGGTTTCCAGGCACAACATCCATAGCTGAGGAAACGCTGCATCTGCAGGGATTCAATAAAAGGAAGCATGATTCAGGGCTAGGTCACCGCTCAGAGTACAGGGAACGAGACCTCTGGGTTAGTAGAAGCAGCAGCTGTTCAGTGGCAACAACGGCCTGCGCACTCATGAGGTGGTTGTGCCCACTCCTTCCTCGACGGCTTTCGGTACACTTCCAACGGGTCCTCCGCAGGCTACACTGCTGAGACCTGTTCATTTTCTGAAAACAGTAAAGACACCGTTAAGTGGTAGATGAGGCATAGTAATGAAGATCGACTTACAATCTATCACCTGTTTAGAAAATTAGTCACTTTCAACCAAGAAATCCTCTCAAACATCCCATCAAGGGCCAGATTTTATTACAAGGCCATGACAAGTGCTGCTCACACCGTGGCCTGACAAACACCACCGCCCTAACCGCTTCTTCATCACTTCGTTACTCGACTGCTTGATAGAATTTCATTTATTTTTAATAAAGCAGACCATTTTTCCAGATGCTGCCCCAGCTGCACTCAGTCAAGAGTCGGGCTGGTAAGAGCACCTACGCCAACGGCATGATTTCAGGTAATGAGGCACTTTGAAGTTTTCATGCATTGATGTAAGGCGCGCTCCACTAAGGTCAGGTGCCTCCTCATAAAATGATCGTATCAGACTGAGTCGCTGTTGGTCAGATATAAGAATATCCCATCTGAGCAGGAAGAAGAGTACTGGGCACACAGAATCATGCGGGTTACTCCATTTGAAAAATACACCATGTTGAGGGATTTCTTTTTTTTTTTTTAACAGAGATTGCTAAGGCATTTAAAAGTAAACATTAATGACTATATGAAAGAAGAGTAAAGATCGATTCATGTATTCAGCAATTCATTTGAGACCCATTAAGGTAGTCTGTCAACATACCATCTGCTTCGCTATCTGCATCAGTCACATCTGCTAGTTTAGGATGGGATGGCTGCGAAATCTGCCTCTGAGGCTGAGTTACAATCTTCGACGGAACACAGGCCACGGGGCTGCTACCGAGAGAAGGTGCTGGCAGTCTAGAAAGGCTGTCATGCATCATCTTTGACCTCTGCACTGCCACACTATAATCTGGAGGTTTTAGGTGTAGGTAGGGTCCTTCCTTTAGGTCCGCTAAAGAAATCCCCATGTATCCTGGAGGAGTGGGAGGTGGTTCTCTATACCTATCCTCCTTCCTGGGTGAGGTGACACAGTACACTGGCATGAAAAACAAGCAATGGAAATGTTAATGAAAAATCTAAGAAAGAAAAAAAAACATACTGAAACTTATTACAGTGACAAAACAGAACTTAAAAAGACTAAATGAATACAGTGGCAGATTAAAAACATAGTATGTAAACCTGTTTTTCAAACACATAAATCACATTAGATCTTATAAACAAAACCAGACTGACAGTTGAAAGAAATGATGAGGTGACAAGCCCTCCTCTGCAGTGGAGCGCCCCCCCCCCCGCCCCCAATTCAGAGACAAGCACCTGGCTCTTCCGGGACACCACCCCCAGGGACAACAAAGAACCATTCAGCAGTTTAACCTGAACATCTATGCTCTGCTGACTGGTAGGATTTTGCAGAAGTGACGTCTGGACCCTCTATTTCAGGGCTGTCCATCCTGTCCCTGAGACACAAACCATTGCTTTACCGCACTCCTGCCGAGACTATCTGTCAGTCCTGGCATATCAACAGCTTGAATTTCCCTGGTACAGAGGACTTAATTCCTGCAAGGACCTTACTGCTAACTTCTCATTTGTGACTAAGTAAAAAAACAAACAAACAAAAATAGCCATAATTTTTAGGAAATCCATCTTACATTTCTGTGATTTTCAGTGCATATTCAAAATAACTATGACTTTTTAAAAAAAAGTGACTTAAAAACCTTTTCCCTAAGTTCATAGACTATAAGACAAAGACAGAGTCTCAAAAAGCTTCAGAAATAGATTAAAGAAAGAGGAAGTTCCATCTTACCAAGAAAACCAATTCACAAGACCTAAGGGACAAAACCGCTGTGATGACCTTGCTGATGGAACTTTTAAAACACAAACACTACCTACTTGTAGGCAGATTAAATTAAGAAGGAGCACTGATAATTCTAATGTTAAGTGCTCTTTTAGACAATCAGGTTTGTCCATACTGAGATTCTACAACTGTACCAGCAAAATCTGCATGTAGTATCATGGCCTTAAAGGATTTCCATTCCTACCCAAGAGGATGGGCAGGGAGCAAAGGGGTGGAAAAGTCAGCAAAACCAGTAACACAAGAATGAAGAATTTAAGCCCAGAGTCATCTAGAAATGCAGTAATAGATTTTTAAAAATCTAGTTTCCTAAATGGACAAGAGATTCATTTTATAGCCTTGCACACACAGGTTTAGATATCTATATAGCAGTTACCCAGAAAGATTTAAATAAAAAATCCTTGGAAAAAATCAACACGCTAAAAATCCCAATCATAATGCCATTTGACAACTAAAAATGTACTACAAATGTGCCATAAAAATCAGCACATCTTTCACATTTTTAGTAACTTCAATTGACTTCATTAACGTGTTATACAGTTGATTCAAAGTATAGTCATTCCATATAAACAGAAAGGCAGGGGCTATTATATCTAAATACGTAATTCAATGAAGAAATGAAAAAAAATGTATTTGATGGCTAAATACTAAACAAATTCATACAACACAATAGCTCTGTGTGGTCAGAAGGGAACCCACAACAGGAGCTGGCACAGCTTTGACGTGTGCTAGGAGGGTATATGAAAAATATTTTGAACTTCCTTATCACAATTTTCCTCACTTTCATTACTTAAAAATAAATATGAGATTCAAAGTTCTACCATGTATACACATCAATTGTGGTCCAATTTATGAGGTGACAAAGAGAATAATCCCTCTGTTAGGGCTGCATAGTAATATAATCTTTCCTCAAAGAAACCAGAGATCTCAAAAACAAAACACAAATGAAACTGTCAGCTTAATTAATTACTTTCATACCAGCCCTCTGATTTTAATACGCTTGAATACCTGCCCCCAACCCTTGAGAAATCACCAGGATTTTGAAAATAATTTGTCTGTAGAAGGCAGGAAGAGAGGCTGGAGTGAGAATATTTCCAAGAGTAAAATTTTGTGCCAAGATATCCCAATGCCACTTTTTGCCACTTAATCTCTAAGTGCCACAGATATAACAGAAAACACAGAACTTACCAATCAGGCCCTTTTCTGTACTTGAAGTAACAGTTTTGTAAACTGGGTCAGTGCCATCCTTGGGGTCTAAGCCTTCAGAAGACTCTGGTGCAATGCTCTCCAAAACTCTCCGTTTAACTGTCCCATAGTTTGGTTCGTATGCGTCAGACAGAGAACTGGAGGAGGCCCAACTCTGTCTCATCTGATTAGTCTCTAGGTTTCCTTTACACTGAACACAAGTTCTAGAGCAGCCTTTAGGGCAGGAATAGGGCTCACAGTCAGGGGGTTCAACTTCAGCAATGGGGCCATCCAAATGGGTATGTCGATAAGAGTTCAAAAAATCCCAGCCTTTTGGGTTTGGAAGGCTTTGGAAGTTGTCATGGGAGCTGCTTGAACAGGAAGTCCAACTTCCACGACCACTATCCGCTGCTTCTAAAATGATGTGCTCGTGAGAAATCTCTTCATTACTCATAGAAGAGGAGACAGCTAAACTCTTGACGAGAGATGGCTTTGACAGCGCCCACCTAAAAAATTGGGGATACACTATTAAAAGTAATTTACTGGCTTACTGGAAAAACCCTCTACTGTCCAATCCACGTATTACTGCCTACAAAAGACTACCGAACATGCATCATAAGTGTTCAATGCCAAGACAATCTTGTGAAGAAAAAAAAAAGACACTGTAATCAATCATGACTTAATCTCTATACCCATTACTGTTCATACTTACCTAGAAAAATACTTGGGAGAAACTCAGATATTTAGCAAAGTTACCTCAGAAATTTTTCTTGAACTGATTTTAAATGAAAATGAAAAATGAGGTTTGAAATGAGTAACATTAAGTATACATTTTCCTGCCTGGTCAACATAATTATAGACTACGTGGACACAGAATAAAGAATTCTCAACTGTATGTTGTTCTCAACCATGTTTGGTTTTTCAATGTTAACTCTGAGGTTAGCCTAACACAGTGCCAAGTAAAGAGTAACTTCTCCAACCAACGAACAACTGTAAAATGAGTACTATTATTTGTAGCACAGGTCCCCAAATTAGGGCTCACGGGCCAAATTCAGCAAATGGCATTTTTTAGAGCAGTGCCATGTATGATCTGGAGCAAAGCATGGTATTTTACATTTTAAAGAGTTTAAACAAAACAAAAATATTCCAAAGAATCTGAGAGAGAGAAAAATGGAGTCTGCAAAGCCCAAAATGCTTACTATCATGCCCTTAACCCTCCTTGTCCCCTGCCAGCCTCCCCGCCGACAAAAAGCTTGTGAACCCTTCATTCACAGTATAGAGCACGAGTGGGCAAACTATAGCCCAAGGCCAAATAAAGTTTAATTTTTGTAAATAAAGTTTATCAGGACACAGCACGCCCATTTACTTACAAATCATATTGTTTAAGGCTGTTCCAGAGCAAAAATGGCAGGGTTGGGCAGTTTTAACAGAGAATTCATGACCTGCAAAGTCTGATATTATTTAGTATTTAACTTTTACAGAGGCATTGGCTGACCCTTTGTCTAGAAAACCATAGTTTAAAAACCACCTTTACGAATATGCTAACACTTCACTCTAATTCTTTCATATTAAAGAATATCAGATTTAACAGTTCAGAATCAACTTTCTCAATATTTTCTCAAAGATTTCCACATTGCCTGATTCTAAATGGAAATTTACAGTTAACTTTAAGAAAAACAAGAAACAAAAACCAAAAAACTTTGTGGACTTCTGCTAGCTGATAATTCTTACTAATCCTAAATCATACTTTCAGATCAAGGACTGACCTTACTCCCCCAACCTGTCTACAGTGGGTACAGCACTGGGAGCACCTCCCATTACACAATCTTTCTGAAGATTCTCTAACCCAATAGCCACAAGAACCACATCCCCCCTATCAACACCAGATTCATTGCGAGCTCTTATTAATTAAAAGCATACGTGACAGAAAGTTACTTAAATTCAGTAAACACTTAAAAATGAGCACACATTCATCTTTCAAAATAGTACTTATTTGCATATTCAAGATAGAAGATATATGTGTGGGGATTATGGATTCCCCTGGCAACCACCCCACAGGGACACGGGTATCATCTAAGGGCAAGTTGGGGAGCACTGGTTACAATGGCCACTTGGCTTGGGTTTTGTGGCATGAACACAGGCAACTGTATTTACCCAGGGCCAAGGTGAGTATGATCTCCTGTCCCTGAGGAGTGTTCTGTCTTTTCCAAAGGCCCAGTGGATTCGGGGACCGCCACAGCCTGTGAAGAACATCGTTCATCCTGCAGAGCTGTAGACATGGAGTCAACAGAACAGTTGCTCACGATGCTGGATCGTGAAGAAATTTCACTATGGCTGGAGTCAGACAAGTTGTCAGATTTAGCTGACGGTGTAAGTGTGTAACCTAAATGAGAGAAAACAAGTGATTAAACTACAAAACAAGGAAACAGGGAGGGGGGTATGCGGTCAGGGAGAAGTAGAAGAAAAACAAGAACAACAAAAGACAGAGGAAGCAATCTCAGTTTCCATCTGTGCAGATGTAATGATGCTAATTTCTTATACACATTCCCCCTACATATCCACTCATCTACCTACCTACACTGTACCAACCTGACTCCAAATTCAAGAAATACGAAGTCGAAATCCAGTATTACTGAGGAAACTAGTCCAAATGTGTATCTGCCCTGGGCTCTCACATAGCTATAAGCATTTAATAAAATAAGAAGGTATTAGATGTATTTCAAAATATTAAAAAGCAGACATCTTTAGTTCCTCCTTTTTAACCCTGTGTCCCCTTCTTTGACTAACATAAATATTCCATGGCCTTATCTGAGGGTCCAGAATACCATCTTGAGGTATGGGGCGGGGGAAGGGGAGTCAAAATTCAAGAACTGTATTTTTGCTTTTTGAACTACATATACTTACCCCACATACTCTCCTTATGTCAACTAAGGAGTCTGGCCCCAAGTTCTTTTCATATTTTTATGCTAATTTTTTAAACATATAATGTGTTATTTGCTTCAGGGGCACAGGTCTATGAATCACCTGTCTTACACAATTCACAGCACTCACCACAGCACTACCCTCCCCAATGTCCATCACCCTGTTTTCATATATTTAACTAAACTGTGTTAGCTGTGGATTTGATCTTATACCTGGTTTCCTTTTTCTTCACCAAGTTTACAGAATATTGCATTAAACAGCAGAAATGACACTTATAAAAATGTGTTAACAAAAATAACAGCATCTGCCCATTTTAAATTGTTCTATGGTTTACTGCACAGCAGATACAGCAAGAGAGATTTTCTCTTCCACTCTCTGGAATAAATGGGTGGAGATGGAGCGAGGTAGAAGCATCTCAAAATAAATCTGCAGCATGACAGTTAAATGTACATAATGTCTGTTTTGATAACTGTTAGAAAAGTAAACAAACCTTTTACCAAATAAAAGGAAATGCCATAGTAATCCCAACAAGGAGGAGGTCTCAAAGAAGCAAACAATTATTTTCCTTTATACTGGAAAAATGAGGTTCAAAAGGTACATGACCTTTAAGGACAATCCTGAAAACTCTCATTAAGAAAAACTATAGGCTTTATATACACATATAACTCAAGTCATTAAAGAAAAAAATTTGCTGAACACTAACCGTATTAAATAGTATCAGTAACAATATCAGAGAGAAAAATGAAGACCCAGAATACGGGTGATTTCTCTGTGGCTTATGGGGCCACCAGGCACAGGACAAGTTGAGATGAGCCACGCTTTCAATCTCAACACTGCCACTGCTCAGTGCTCTTTAAGAAGTGACTGGTCAATTTTCAAGAGGACCAAGAAAATGGATTTGGTAAATTAAAACAAAAACAAAGACAAAAACCCAACCAAATAAAATATAAAAATTCTTCCTCGAAAGAATTCACTTGCTTTACTGTTTTAGAATTATACCCCCATGTCCGTTAGATCAGTATTTCTCAAATACAATCAATTCTAAGAATGACCTGGAAACACTATTAAAATACATATTCTTGGGCCTCTTTCTGGCAATTCGAATTTATGAGGTTTGTGGTAGGACACAGTAACTGTATTTTTAACAAGTTTCCAAATGATTTTTCACTTGCTATGTCAGACTCTCTCCTTTTCCTGTCTGGATCAGAGATTTGCATGAAAAGTAAATGAAATAAAAAGTGTATGTGGACAAGATACAGTTTCTTGCCTTCTTTTTCCTTTAGCTTGTAAAGTAGTTGCAGTAATAACAGCAATAAAATTCTCTGAAGCAAAGGTGGTGATAAGATCATTACTGGGGGTTCTAATACAAAAGTAAACACTGATTCCTAAAAAGTACCTCTCCTTATTTCATTCACAGACCCAGCCGCTATCAGCAGGAAATAAAGCCAACTACAGAAAACAAGAGTATAAATTTTACTCACATTAGTAAAATAACATGTACAAATAAGGCACTTTAAATAAATACGACTTTGCTGCTAGAGTGCGTTTAACACTAATCATGAAATGCCTATAAATCGTATTTTACACTAAGTTGTTCTGCCTAAATTTTGTTTGATAAATAACTTAATTAAACTACATTTACATTAATAAATGAAAACAAGTTTAACACTAAAATTAAGTAAGGAACTCCGTCAGATTGTCTTTCTCCTTTTAGACTTGAATCGCGTATAGAAGCAGTTTAATGTGTTACGGTTGCCTCCGCTATTTGAATTGAAGATGTCACTCCCTTTCTCATCTTTGATGTTGCTTCTAACATCCTTCACTTTCTCACAGCTTTCTGTAGCTTGATGGTGATCTGCGTCCTCTTTTTTGCTGTTGGCTAGTCTCTCCCTTGAAAGAGTTCTTTCCCTAAATCTTCTAAACGGGGATGTCATTCTTTTTCTGGCTGCGTTCTCACAACTTGTCCTGTCTCTATTCTCCTCAGTGGCCTTCCCGGTCCTGTCTGTTCTTTTGGCTGTGTTCCTGGTAATCTGAAGGATTTTCTTTTGCAAGTAAACCCCACCTATTCCGGGGCAGTTCTGGCCACTGATCTTGGTGCTGGACTCACGGGGAGGGGATGAGGAAGGCCCTGAGAGGCGCAGCAGGATGCTGAGATCAGATAGGATACTGCCAACTGGAGGGAGAGATGCAAAAACCCTGTCATGGTCAATTAATTCTTTCCAGTTAATCACAATTAGCCTGGTTTCTATTATAGAACATTTCACTATTAAAAAATTCAAACATTTTTGACAATATTGGAAAAACTGAAATCAAGTAATGTATTTTTAAAACACAGAGAATCTACTATATAGCATAAACACTGCAGTCATTGCAAGACAGAACACAGGAGAAAAATTACCTTAATCAGAACAAGCTGGTAATAAAATATTGTTCAAAGTAAGCAAAGTCTGTCATAAAGAAAAATATGACAAGAGTATGAAGTAACCAGAATTATTTCTCACAAGTAACTATATCTAGAATTTTCAGGCAGATTCTACTAAGAAAAAGCTTGGTAAAAACAGGACACATAAATAGTAAATAATAAATGCAGTGTAAACATTTATAAAGCACAATTTCTGATCCTGTTTACCTCCAGGGGAAAGACTGCCTTCCATGAGCACAGGGGAAGATGAAGGTTAAGGCTGCCTGAGGTCTCATTTTTTACAAGTTCTTACTTACTTACTTTAAAAAAGAAAAAAAAGTTCTTGCTTATTTAAATTCCCTTATGAACAACATGAAGATAAGCTTTTTTCCTTTAATGTTAGGAAACAGAATACCAAAGTTTAGCAAGAACCACAAAGTAGGAATTCCAAAGTTTATCAAGAACCTAATAATGTGGGTGCCTGGGTGGCTCAGAGGGTTAAGCCTCTGCCTTCAGCTCAGGTCATGATCTCAGGGTCCTGGGATCAAGTCCCACATGGGGCTCAGCGGGGAGCCTGCTTCTCCCTCTCACTTCCCCTGCTTGGTTCCCTCTCTCACTGTGTCTCTCTCTGTCAAATAAACAAATAAATATTTAAAAACAAACAAAAAACCTAATGTACTCTTAGTTTAATAACTGTTTTGTTCAATTATAGATTACTGGCAAAATCATGTCTATGGAAATAAAAGGATATATAATAACTGGTGGGGTTTTCATAGAACATATAAGAACAATATAAAAGTTTTTAAGAAGGTAATTTCTTCAGGTTTCTAAGGATCCTAAATATGCCTAGGACAGTCTCCTAAAGCTATGAATATCAAGGTCAATTGCTGACCACATGATGAAAGTCAAAATGACAAAAAGACTTCTCAATTCCAGTGGTAAGAGAGGATTTTCTTTGGGAATGAGAGTAATGGGGAAATTCTTCTTTCCACAAGTCACATTCAGGCAAGAACACTGTATCCAATTCAACTAGTTTCCTGGTCACAGAATGGTCTACAGCGGGACCTCTGAAAAGCCTCCAAAAGGTGTGGAGGGTATAAAGTTGTTCTTGAAAGAGTGCTAAGAGCATGTGGCCTCAGTTCATCAGAATCATGTGTGTGATGGGATGCTCCTCTTTGAGATCTGGTAAGGGGCACTTCAGACAGGGCCATGGAGACAGTGAAGAGATGAAACAGGATCTGCAGGCCTCACAAAGTCATGTATGAGGTCCTTACCACAAGATCAGAAACCTGTGTTATATAATCATACCTGTTAATATACACTGCTTCTATGTCCTATTTAATTTCTACTACTCTTTTCTTGGTAAAATCTGAATGAAAAATCCAGCTAGTCTCAGCTATGTGAAGGGGAACACAGCAGGTTAGCAATGAAGCTATGTTACCCTAGAGTGACAGCAGGGTTTAAAAGACAACACACCTCAATTTACCAAACACTTATCATCTATCAGGTTTTATTAATATTATTTCCTTTAACTTTGTATGAGGCTCCTTAAAGAGCTGGTCTTTGTCCCATCTTATGGACAGGAAATCCAACCGTAGCAATCAATTGGGAACAGTTACACAGCTATAGTGAGGAATGGAGTCAAAATTCAAACTCAGGTCTGACATCCCTTGCCCTATCACTGCCACAAATGTGGTAGCTAATAAAAAGGAACCCTCAAAATTGAGATGAAACTTAGAACATGGGAGCTAAGGAAAGTTCTGGAAGCTTCTCCTTCCTGCTCAAATGTTGTTTGCTCATGATGTTGTCTTCCTCAACCCCACGTGTCCTCTCATACTGTGATTATTTAAACACATTATTTTTTTTAATCTGTGAAAATGAGGACAGAACTAATGAGTTTTATTACCAGACTAACAAAAAGTGTGAACGGGCCAATATATACACCCGTTAAAATTGTTGCATGTGCAGCTACCATGAAATGGCATTTGCATGCACACTACCCAGGCTAGTCAAGACAAAAAAAAAAAAAAAAAAAAAAAAAAAAAAAAAAAAAAAAAAAAAAAAAAAAAAAAAAAGGCTTCATTCTGAATTATGAAAACATAGGTCAATGAGCAATACAGACTTCAGGTATTTTACCTCAAAAGGTCCTATGACTGATATAAAATCCATAGGGATATGGGTTATTTTAAATCCTGATTACTAAATGTAGTAATACTCCATTATTAAAAAAAAGAATGCACCAACATGTTTCTTCCCTCAATTTTGTAGTTGGTTAAAACCCGTTTCTTATAGAAATTCTTATTTTAAAATACTCCACAGCAACATTTCATTGGAAATTTGTGTACAACAACAAGAAGGCACAGAATGAAACAACTGTGACTTCTGCCTTCATTTTATCTACTCCTGTCCACTGACAAAGGGCCGGACTTTGAATACAAGAGTCTTGGTTACATGATGCACAATACCTAGAAAGCATCTGAATAATTCAGTCTAAAACATGAAAGTCCAACAACTGTTAGGACTTACATATGTTTCTTCACTTTCCATTATTACTATAGATTGAAAAACAAATTATGTGCCACTAAGTATTTTCTGGAGTAATAAGGATGAGCTTAGACTATTATGTCTTACCTTTGCGAGGGGAACCTTGAGGAGATGCAGGAGGACTAGAATGTAAAGATGACGCTACAGAGATAGTATCTTCTGGATGTTTCTTACCACTTATTTCTTCAGTTGTTCCTAAAACTTTCTGAGGTAAATTTGTATCTAAAAATAAAACCCAAGAAGCAAATAACCATCACTTCACAGTTAAAGTACTACGTAACTGAAGCCATGATACACAATGGCTAGTGCAGTCAACTGAAACGTACAAATGACGAACAGGACTAAATGACTGGCTAATGGCATACAGAGTTTCACACCTCTAGGTTATTTGTTCCAATTCAGCTAGTCAGCATGACCCACATAATAATAGTACTTTGCTGTTTGTGGTGTGGTGTGGTCTCAGGGAAACGGAGTTCATGAGTACAGTGTCCCAGCCTCGGCAAAGGACACACTTGTTTTGCTAGAAGTGTTAACAGAAAAGGGATGGAATCAAACTCCTTTCTCCCCTCTAGAGGTGGCCTCTCCAGGTCAGGTCAGCGTGAGGCCTGTGGTGGCAGTGTGGGGATGCTGGCCCTGTCACTACCTGTGGTGCAGCTGTGCTGTGGGGGCTGCCAGGCCAGCCCTTTTCAAGAGCGCTAAATTCATCACTACAGGAGAAAAGGAGACAACAGAAACAATCATGAATTTATGGAAAAAGGGTATTATGGACCCCCCCCCACCCCGGCCGGAAGCAAGCTGTAAAATTCTATCTCAATTCTTGTCCAACTGCTGGTGCTGTTTTCTAACTTAGCAATGGTTTCACCATAATGACACTTCTGTATTTATCTTCTTTAGGAAATGTCCAAGAGCTATGAACACTCTTTAAATCAGTAAAGTGAGCCCAACTTTGATGGGCCTTTGTCATAGTACCAAGAAGCCCTTTCACACTGAAGACATTTAAATCAAAGTATACTCACGCTACTCTGAATTAAGTTCTATTTTAATATAAATGTGTTTATCATATAAATAACAGCCATACTACAACAAGCAGAAAAAAGGGCTACTTGGAACAAGTAATACTACCTTTTGGGTGATGACATCCAAGTAAGAAGCCAGATCAGGATTTGTCTCATTTCGTACTCCTAACTGCAACTTGATTGACGCCACCAATTTTCCATCTAATTACCTCTTCATTTCTATAACCATCAACTCGTTCAGGCTCTGAGCAACATCCAATTAATTATTACATGATTCTCTGCAGTTTTACTGTACTCCCTACTACAGTCCTTCTCCAGTATAAAATAGACCATTACCTTCCCCTGCTCAAATCTCTGCCACAGCTACCCCTGCCAACTTCCCTTTGGCACGCCATATTTAAGCATGCTTCCGACTTCACTTCTTATCCTGGGAGATATGATGGTTAAACGCAAGGACTCCCAGGGCGCCTGGGTGGCTCAGCTGGTTAAGCAACTGCCTTCGGCTGAGGTCATGATTCTGGAGACCTAGGATCGAGCCCCACATCGGGCTCCCTGCTCGGCAGGAAGCCTGCTTCTCTCTCTCTCACTTCCCCTGCTTGTGTTCCCTCTCTAGCTGTGTTTCTCTCTGTCAAATAAATAAATAAAATCTTAAAAAAAAAAAAAAAAAAAAGCTTTAAAAAAGCAAGGACTCCCAGAGCCAGTTAGCCTGGGCCCAGCTCCCAGCTCCATTACTTCCTGGTATTGTCTAAGTTACCGAGACCCTCTATGTTTCCTCTGCAGAATGAGTATTAGGTATCTTACAGGGTTACTGTGAAGATTAAATGAATAAAACAAACCTAGTAGAACACTCAATTGTGTCTGGCATTCGGGAGTCCTCTGTAGGTAGCAGCTTTAATCATCATTGTCTCTCAACGCTCTTTCTGCAGCTCTGCACTCAGAGGCAGCACGTTGCCCACAGCTCCTTGCAGATTCCAAGGTTTTCTTCTGCCTGAAGCAATTTCTCTGCCATCTTTGCCTAATTACCGCCTTCCTAATCAACTTTTGAGACTCTGCTTAGGTGTTACCCCAAAAAGTCACCTCTGACGCTCTACTTTATACTTAGCTCTGTGAGTCCTAAAAACTTCTCATCCCTTTTTTTAGTATGTTTTTCTATGCACATACCCCTGATGTAAGAACAAACACATTATACTTAAGTTACCAGTCTGTGTGTCTACAGCACCAGAATGAAAATCCGGCAAGGGCGGGGGCCCTTTCTTATTCAGCTCTGGATCTAAAACAAAATCAAATTCGCAGATACCTACCAAATATGTCCTAAATATAATACATGGGCTAGGTAATAATGTTACGAACCAAAACTGAACCTAGCTCCCCTTTCACATGGCCTAACAGCGGGGCAGGGGAAAAAAAAAAGCACAGGCTATTCTTTATATACTTTCCAATCTCCTCTTGTCGCCTAACTAGGTTTTTCAGAAGTGATCATTAATTAAAAAACAATATACATTTTTAGAACAAGCAACCTCATTCTCATAGGGTTCATGTGCATTAGGTAACTGTTTTATGCACCTCTGAATGCAGTAAACCCTTGGTATCTCAGTGTAGTGCTCTAAGTTTTCTGTTACAGGACTACAGAAATTCCAATAGCAGCATTTAAAAATAAACCTACCTACATTGCAAACTGAAACCTTTTAAAATTCATGAGTGATGATTAAATTATACAAACTAAACTAGCTCATCTTCTGAGCATTTACATTTGTAATTATTTTTCAGTTTAGCTCCCCTGGAAATTTTAATTAAATCAATGCGATAATAATTGTGAATACTCACTTAATGTGGAAGGGTCTTTGGCTTGTCCCTTCTTCCTGATGGGGTGCAAATTAACAGCTGGCACTTGGAGCACCTGGCTTACTCTGTGGGGCTGATGCAAATGTGCTTTAGCTGTTTGGCCTGCTGATCTCAGAGGCACTGGAGACATTTCTGATGATTTGGCTGATCTTTTCTCACTTAAATTCTTGGTCACTAATAGAGCGGAGTAAGAAATATGTAATTGTGTACTTTTTAAGGCAAGGTTATTACCAATGACAATAATAAATGATTACATTAAAACCACCTTTTTTTTTTCAACACAAATAATACAACAGATTAATCTTTCTAACAATTAACTTCATGTAAGTATTATGGCCTATTAGGCCCTGCATGATTAGCATCACATCCCTAATACCACACACTCTGCAGCAATTAGATGAGATCTCTTATTTTTTCAATTCCTCCTGTAACTTTTCTTCATAGCATTAGTAATTGTTTGTAACAATTATCTGTGTGATTCATCAATTAATGTGTCCCCCTGACCAGGCTCTTACTCTAACATGAGAGAAAGGAATGTATATCTTGCTCACAAATTATATATACCTATGTGTGCAGCAACTGATACAAAAAAGATTGCTTAATGGGTATTTGTTGAGCAACTGAAATTATTTCAATAGTTATGTACAGGACCATGAGAGAATTATTCTAGGGGCGCCTCGGTGGCTTAGTTGGTTGAGCGACTGCCTTCGGCTCAGGTCATGATCCCGGAGACCTGGGGGGATCAAGTTCCAGGTCGGGCTCCCTGCTCGGCAGGAAGCCTGTTTCTCTCTCTCTCACTCCCCCTGCTTATGTTCCCTCTCTGGCTGTGTCTCTCTCTGTCAAATAAATAAAATCTTAAAAAAAAAAAAAAAGAATTATTTTATAAATTCAATGAGATAATAAATGTCAGAATTAAAAACCGAGAACTCTGACTTAAGAAACAAAATGCTTCCCGCCTTTATATAAAATGAATATGGCAGTTCAGAGGAAAGAACTTTTAATTCTTCAGTTGTGGTTCCAACACAGGTCCAATCTCAGTACTCCATGATGTATGTGCTTTTAACAACAAAGATAAAAGCCAAATTAGCACATTTAACCAGTCCCAGCACAGCTTTAACAGTGATGTACCGTGCTTTTACTATGAGGGTCTACAAAGTATTTTGCATGTTAAGATCTCAGAAATCAAAACAAAAGGACTTCTGTGGGATAATGTGCTGGGGCTCCTCAACTGCTTGAATCCAAGCAATTATCTCATCTTTGGGTTAAAGCCATGAAACACACCTTCCCCTTTCTGTCAATACTAATCAATTATCAACTGACACCTTATTTTACCTGCTGTGAAGAAAGAAAAAAATCAAGAGACCACTTTAAATACAGATGACTGCCCAAACCCAAATACATACTGATTAGGAAGAAACAAATCCTAAAATGTTCAGCAATTATTGTATAGGCTTGAGATTTAAAAATCATTTGAAAAGTGATTAAAAATAAAAATGCTTAAACTAATTTATGCAACAGAAACCAAGTCTCTCAAAACAAATTAAAGGGATACATAATCAATTAAAGTGTCACAAAACTTATTTTAAAGACGGTCCCACAGGCTTACTCATTTTAAGTCAGTATTAAATATGTAGTAAAGGACACCATTGTTATAAGGAAAGACAGGTTAAGTCTAGGTGGGTGTAAGAAAAGTGTGCAGGTGTGGGTGTGAGGGAGGGAGGAGGGAGGGAGGGAGGGAGGGGGAGAGAGAGAGAGAGAGAATATGGATGCAGAGTAGGTATGTGGAATCATTCTGGGCCCCCATTTTAACAACAAGCCAGTCGTAGAAAAGATTTTTATGCTCCTGAATATCCCAAATCAGATTTAGGAAAGAAAAAAAGCAGATAATGAAAACAAAAGATAAAATAAATATTCTTTGTTTTTGTCTGATGGAAGGTTAAACTGTGCTCCACAACTGTAAGATGACAAGGGTCCATGTTGCATTACTTGGGGGAAAATAATTTTGATGATCATGCAAAGCAAGGTCAGAGTATTTTAATAAATTAATTATGGATATGGGCTTTGAACTGTAAAACATGAATAAATCTTAAGATTCTGCACACTTTTTAAGTTTTTACTCCTTACATGCACCATTTTCAATGGCTGACACTATTCTTAAATAGGTCACAGGTAGTAAAAAATTTTCCTATATACCTTCAAAGTACAAAATATAAACATATATTTTTAATGGCCAAATACTCCTTATATTGACAAGGAATCAATATGCTTGACTATTCTCTAGCATTTCAGTATTTGCAGGATTTCTTTTTCACTGGAATACATTCTGCAACATCATTATATAAACAGATTTTTGGGTGCATTATCTCAAAGAAATAACCACCCAATACTGGAAACCTGACAGGTTGTAAGAAGTAAATGACATTGTTTGTGAAGCACCCACCATGGTTGCTGCATATAGAAAGTTCTCAATAATTATTAGGTTTTATTATTTCTTTCTCATAATATAATATGATTGATATAGAAAGAACCACAGAGATAAAACATACTACTAAATCCTTAAGTCTTACACGCTTGGGCAAACTGAGAACTAGGATGAAGAGAACGTTGCTCAAAAAGTAATAAATGACACTCAAACTCTTGTCTTCATCCCTCACTTCAGAAGGGGTTTGTTCCATCATACTCTATTCCTATAGGCAGAGGTGTTCAAGGTATCATTTTTATAACATTACCGAATGGCTCTGTACTTTTAATGTACTTTTTACTTTAAAATCCAATGTCATATTTGAATTATTTATTTTTTAAAGATTTTATTTATTTATTTGACAGAGAGAGAGACACAGCGAGAGAGGGAACACAAGCTGGGGAGTGGGTGAGGTTGGAAAAGCAGGCTTCCCACTGAGGAGCAGGGAGTCTAGGTATGGCTCAATCAGGACCCTGGGACCATGACCTGAGCCAAAGGCAGACGATGACAACTGAGCCACTCAGGCACTCCCATATTTGAAATTTTTAAATCAGTATGTGGTTGTATGTCCACCTTTTCTTTTTCTATCATATGTCACTCGTTAATCTCAGGGTGAGCCCATGATGACTACCATTTCCTCCTATCAATCAAGAATACAGAAACAGAAAATGTGAACCTCTCTGAACTATATTCTGTCAATAAGTTATCAAGTTCTAGACATCCTATTGGAATTTTTATTGGCATAACATTTATATACGCATAAAACAAGATCCATTTATAATTTAATCATTTTGGGGCTGTCACAACACAATGTCTTTTACCATTTTTGAGCTCTGCTTTTGTAACTCATTATTTCCTAGACCTAGACACATATACGTTTTGTTTTTGTACAGATATTCTCAGCTTTTAAGTTTCCATTACTCCATTTTGCTTTTTTGTCAATATCAGTTTTCACTAGCCACAAGAAATGTGAAAAGGAGTCTTGTTTATAGATGCAATGTGAACCCCTACCAGTCAGAGTAGAATCAACAAGCTATCTTCTTAGACACTATATTCCGCACCTGATTATCAAACTGTCATAGGTTTCAAATGGATCTGTGCACATCGGTGCTTTGTCTAGGTTTCTTTTGTGCACCCGTTAGCAAGGTATATCTTAAGGTACCAGAAAAGCCTAAAAAAGAGATTATTTTTGGGGGTTTGAGAACAAATTTTCTTTCATATAATTTCTTGGTTTTATGCCATTTTGGCTTATGAAAGGTTTCACAGAAATACTCTAGTTAAGAATAGTGGGGGAAACCTGCACGTAATTAAAAAAAAAATTGAGAATAGGCTCTTATTTTGTCTATCACATCAAAATTAGAATGTGCCTGAATTTTAACAATATCAGAATGTGCCTGACTTTTCTTATTTTACCTTAGTATATGACACACCTATGATCTCTAAGGGATTTTTTTGGCCTTTTTTTTTTTAAAGATTTTATTTGAGAGAAAGAGTGAGAGGGTGGGAGGGAGAGCGTATGTACACAAAAAGAGGGGGTGCAGGAGAGAAGCAGGCTCCCCACTGAGCAGGGAGCCTGATGCAGGGCTCAATCCCAGGAACCTGGGTTCACGACCTGAGGCAAAGGCAGATGCTTAATTGAGTGAGCTACCAAAGGGCTCCTCTTTAAGGGTTTCAATTAAATTCTTAGATTTTCTAGTTGGTAAGTAATATTATCTGTGAGATTTAAAAAAGGTAAAAATTTCACTTATTTTTATTATACATTTAGAGGTGAAGTTAAAAATGTTCTCAAACAGAAGGGCTCTTCTATAATGTTCCAGTTTTTGTAAGAAGACTTTATAATGAATTTTATTTATTTATTTAAAGATTTTATTTATTTACTTGACAGAGATACACAGAGAGAGCACAAGCAGGGGGAGCAGCAGAGGGAGAGGGAGAAGCACTCTCCATTGAGCAGGGAGCCCGATGCAGGGCTCGACCCCAGGACCCTGGGATCATGACCTGAGCAAGAAGGCAGCCGCTTACCCAACTGAGCCATCCAGGCACCCCTTTATAATGAATTTTAAAAAACTCTCTCTCTCAACTTCCTGTATAGGGTAATTGTTAAGAATGGATGGTATTCAGTATCTGGTTAAGAAAATTACTTGATGCTTGGGGTATATCAGAAATCTTTTTTGAGTGAAAGTTAATTTTCATGGGCCTTCAGCTTAACTCTAGAGAAATAAAATTCTATCCTGTTCTCTTTTACATTCAGTGAAAACTTGTACTTACAGGTACCATAGGCCGGTTCCCACTGCAATGACATCATCTGAAACTTTTCCTCATCTGTGTCTACATCCAGACTGGAAAGATACTGCTTCACTTTTCTTGCCATTTGGGCATCCTCGTATAGCTTCTTGGCATTAAGAAGAGAACTGCGACGTGCCCTTTTTTTGTGTGCACCTCCCTGAACATCCAGCATGTTTGAGTTTGTGCTGCCTTGACTCAGTGACCTGTAGGGAAATGAACATCACGATGAGGGGCACTGAAGATGAGAATTACACAGGGCAGACTGAAGATTTAAAGAATTTTGTTCTGTTAATGCTATTGCATGCTGATGCAAATGAGTTAAAAGATGAAGAGCATTAATGCAAAGTAATATGGCACACATGGCTATGTTCTGAGTTTTAAGATTCAGCAAAGTGTAGAATTCAAAAAGAATAAGATAACAATCTTCCCCCTCCCCACCCAAAGCAACGAATTCCATCAGGTCTGTGTTTGCGCCTATGCAACCCATGAAAACTATGACAAGTAAACTGGCCCAGAGGCCATCCACACTCTGAAGATATGGCAAGAGCCTGGGTTACAATAAGTGCATCTTTAGCCAGATCTATGCACCAGGAGTTTCTGAGCAGCTCTGCTTGTTTATGGTGCTTTGGGCATGCTATAGCCATCATCATTCCTACTATGTACAGCAGACCCACTCTCAGTACGCTAGCCAATTTTACCAGTGAGCAGATCCTGGCCAAAGTTCAAAGAGAACAACCAACAGGAAAAATAAGCATTTATACTCAATTAAATATAGTTAGACACCAGAAGTAAAACAGAAAAATACTCAATCTTCCACTCACACACGAATTGATTTGGCAATTTGTGGTTCTAGGACTATCTGGGACTGAGGACCTTTCTTTGCAATACCTCTGTTGATTAACTACAAGCCAGGCAGAAATAACTACAGTTCAAACAAGCTAAAGCTTCTCCTAACTCTCCTCTTTTGGGCAAACTTCATTCTAGAATGACCACATCTAGAACCAATGGAAAACAAGAAATGCTATGCTATTTGTCCTTCATTTTTATTCTAAAGTTCCCATTCCAAATAATAAAGCTAACTTTGGGCTTATTAAATTATCCTCATTTTTATCTCAAAATATTCTAAAAAGACCACAACCACAGAACAATTTGTTCTTCAGGGCTTACATACCATTTAAAACAGACACTAGAATCCTAATGTTTTCTTTGTTAATTAAGTGAAACAAAGTTGTTACAGTGTTATAGTATTTTTTTTCTTTCACTATTTTAAGATCTTTGACTAGGAAGTGCCTTACATTCAAAATCAACTTTAGATTGCTACTAGTCAGGCAGAAACTGCGACAAGGTTTTCATTAGTTTCACACACAGAAACATCAAAATTTACAGAATGGTTGGGAAGGAAATATAATGACATTAGTGAACTACTCTTTCAGTCTCCAGTAACCAAATAATTATAAGAAGGTAATGAATCTGACAAGTTCAACAACATTCCCAAAGCAGCAGTCAAAAGGAGGCTAACTTTAAGTATCTGCAAACCCAAGCCAAGAATCCAGCACCAGCAGCTTTTACTTCTCTAATGGCTTGTTTTTAAGAAATAATGCATTACTGACATATTGGATGGCACAAAAGATACTAGTGTACAGGGAAAAAAACTCCAGAAACCAGTTCCTCAGAAGATTCATATTCTAAATATGAAGAAGTCTGAGATCTAAATAAACCAATTTAATTTACTCACATTTTTCTTTTAATGAATGCAGAAGGGTGTTATGTGATAAAAATACATACCAAAGTTTACATAAGAGCTCTTTTAATAAGCATAAAGTAAAAAATATTCAGGGGTAAAATGGGAGTGAAGTGATTTTTCTTAGTGGTCCATCAAATTATAGTGTGTGTCCAACAACTGAAGATGTCTTAGATTCAAATAAATGCAGTAAAATCAAGTGCCAACATTTAGGAGCAAATTTTAATACAAATATTTTAATAAGTTTTCCTTCTCTGGTATCCGAAAAAAAAAGGTGTCTACAAATCCAGGATACAAAAGTCTAATAACTAAAAACACTGTAATAACTGACAATAAAATGTATTAACTACATACAAAAAAGAAAACTACCATGATATAAGAATAGAAGCACCTAGTATCTACAAAAGCATCACAGAATGCAACCCGAAAACCAAACAATGAATACGTTACTTAAGTCATTCAACATCCCAAATTCCCACTAGGAGGTACTGACCAAGTATTTTTCTTCATAATAGTAATGCCAGGAATCAATTTCTATTTTCAGTGAGAAGAACCAGAAAAAAACCAAGACATAAATGTGAATTACAGAAAACACATGAGAAACACAAAGAGAAGAACGGAGAAGGAAATTCAAGTTCACCAAACTTCAACAGAAAACAAGACCACAAATAAGACAAGACTCAAGTTCAAGTTAAGTGGCTCATAAAAATCCTTCCATCATGTAGTAAGAGCATCTAACTTCATGATTCACTATAGTTTTAAAATAACAAAATCCTTCATTCACAAAAGCCATTTCTTTTCTTCATCTAAAAATGAAAGGGCTACATAGTTGATTTATAAGGTCCTAAACACTAAACACCCTATGATTCTACATAGGTAACTATGTAAAAGCAGAGATCTGAACATACCTGAACAACAAAAGGTGGTAGTTTCTGATTATATTAGGTTTTTTGTTTCTTGGGGTTTTTTTAAAGATCAATTCCACTCCCAACTTGGGCTTGAACTCACAACTTCAAGATCAAGAGTTGCATGTTCTACAGACTGAACTACCTAGGCACTGCTGACTGTATTACAGTTTTAAGAGAGATAAAGGAGTCTCTTATTAAAAATG
Organism: Spilogale gracilis; assembly: GCA_004023965.1. Lineage (NCBI taxonomy): Eukaryota > Metazoa > Chordata > Mammalia > Carnivora > Mephitidae > Spilogale > Spilogale gracilis. Next base: position 114,677 of record PITA01004553.1, read on the forward strand.
GTAGAAATTAAAAATAAATTTCTATCAATGTTATATTATGTCTCATGGTACTAGTGGATCTGAGGAATTAAAATCATCTTCTATTTCAATTATTTACTAACTGAATTTTATAGTGTAGTTTGGGTAAGGGCTGCCTCTTTTTGGAAAACTAATGGAAACAAAGCCTTTATAAACAAATCTCATCCATTTTTATATTACTACGTATTTCTTAATAAAATACAGCATTTGAAGAAATTTTTGTTCAAAGTAGGCTCCACATCCAACATGGAGCTTGAACTCATGACTGTGAGATCAAGAGTCATGCTCTACTGACTGAACCAGCCAGGCACCCTTAAATATGGCATTTGAGAATAAGAAAATGGCATGGACTCTGGAGTCAGACTACCTGGCTCTCGATCCACTATTGGTGAGCTGTAAGAATTTAGACCAGTCTATCTTCCCCATTTGCAACATGAGAATAACAGTATTTATCTACCATGGTGGATGGAGAATTCATTCATTCATTTAAAGCACTTAAAATAATGTATGGCTCACTGCAAGCACACACCAAACATTTCCTATTATCATCATTATCATTTAACTGCCCCTGCTAAATTAAAATCTTTAAGGGACTTATGGGACATCAACAATGGCAAAGTAAAGGGGGAAAAAGCTAGTCCCATTACTACTTTCACCTTGTTAGCAAAAGGCTTTTGTCAGGAATGTAGGTTGACAGGGTTAATAGATCACATGCTATTTTATGTGCGTGCATTAATGGATAGGATGCATATATGTTAAGAGTTGTACAATCTTTATTTCAGTTGCATTCATCTCTACACTTACCCCAGACTTCGCCACCTCTTCTTCCTGTAAGCAAGAGCCACAAACATTGAAGCATGGGTTTGAATAGGAAAGCACAGAAAAAAAGACAATAGTTGAGAGTCAGAGAAACTATGGAGACAGAAAAGAATAGAAAAATTTTACCAAGAAAAAAATGGTAGTTAACAGTAAAATGACTTTAATGGAATGCAGAGGGGTAAAATGAATTGTGATATGTACCAAGGCCAACAAATCCACAATATTCTTTAAAATAATTTTTCAGGTTAATTTTATTTCTCATATTGAATCCATACCATAGGCTTATATTAATAAGGAACCTAAGAAAAAACATGTTCTTACTCTAAATTGAGAATTTAAAGTTTTTAGGGGAGGAAATCTTAAATTAAGGAAGAGAATTTTTGAGTGTTTTTTTTAAAGGATTTTTGGCCACTCATTTAAATGACAGGATGAAATAACAAGGGACAAAGATTTACGGCATTTCTAAAGGCAGAAATTTTTCTCACAATGTACCAGAAATGCTGACCAGCAAAATCGACTTAAAATTTAAGTAAAAATATACCATCAGAATAAGATACTGCATATACTCCATTAAGACTGAATAAAGATTCTGTTTATTTTTGCTCCCTGCTGGCCTCAGTGTGCCAGGCCTGCACACACTAAGTTCCAGCTGCAGGTGGCCCAAGTCTTTGTTTTTTTCAGTCAGTAAATTGATTTCTGTTAGAATTAAAGAGGTTACTTTGTCCACACTAGATAATATACACCACAAAATGGACAATTACTTGCTTAAATTCCAGTACTGGATGATAAAGAAAATGGATTCAGGAAAATTCAGCCCATTTCTATTTGTCCAAACTAATTATAAACGTTTCCTTTTCCACTACACTAAATTCTACTTAACAAAGAAGAATTTAGTGTAGTGGAAGAAAACAGCCAAGTTTACGAATTTTCTCCTTTGCTCTTTTTTTGTAGCCGCAGCTGGTACTCATTATTTACTGGTCTGGTAGGGGCACAAATTCATCAGGTCTTTAGGAACAAGGCTGCTAACATATAAATGGAGGTCCACATAAGACAACAGGCAGCGGTGGGACCACTAGACAGAAACAGACAATAAAAGCAAAAACTTAAACAAACAAACAACAAACCCTCTTCCAGGTTTGCTTTGGTCCCTGGTTCTTACTGTTTACTGTTTCCAAACTGTTGAGCAACAACATGTCTTATTATATATAGTGATTCTTAAGGGCAGAGTAGGATGGCTATGGAAGAGAACAGCTGACACAACCCTTCGTCCATACTCTGAAGATCTCTACACTAGGAGCAACCATCAGATCAACTCCTTGAGAAAACAAAGACTACTCCCCTCAACAGTAATTTAAGTAAGACAAAACAAAAAACCTACCCTGGCACACACACTGATACTTGGGTTACAAAAACTCCAACTCACCTCTGATTTTTGAAGAAATAAGTGTTTTTTGTTTCCTTCATATACCAAATTTTTTTAAGCCAAAGGAACTGTGCTGCCTTTGTTGTTACTTCATTTTGGAAAATCTGATGTACTAAAGCTATACACACAGGCCCAGAAAGAAATAAGTCACCTAGATTAAAAGCCCAGTTATCTATTTACCCTGAAAATTATGAAAATTACTGAGAATAGCTTGACAACATACTTTCTGTAAGTTTTATATAGTCTGAGAAAGATTTTGTTGTAAAAATGAATTTAAAAAAGCATTCTTAGAAGTGAACATGGAATACAGACAATAATCTTCCATTTCTATTAATGATGGACATACTTTAATCTGCGTTTTCTAAATTCTGTTAAAGTACTTACATACAAATAAACAGTAGCACTATGGCTTGAGGAAAAGAATACATTTTAAAAGAACAAAGTACAACTTAAACAGAAACAGAACTTAACAATATTCAGTAAAAACAGAAGACATGTGCAGACTAATACTTTACAAATTAGGTCAAAAACCAGACAAAAGCATTCATCTTCTATGATAAGTGTAATTTCTTACATTAGTTATTTAATGTAACAAAACAATATACAAAATTATCCACATACTCAAAAAAGTAGTACAGAACCAGGGTTTAAGTATCAGCAAATTACATAATACTGGGCAAATGACCTAAATGCCGTGAGCACTGGTTTTTTTCAAATGAAAGAGGAAACCCTGTATCACCTACCTTTAAGGGGTACCATAACAAATGACTACTTATGACTGACCTGTGTAAAGCCTGTCATACAGTGTATGTAACAAATGGGAGATGGTTAATAAATGATAAATATTACTGTATCACCTGACGCCACTCTAACACTTGTACACACTTCAATGCCATACCTCTGTCGAAACATCATAGCTGGGTCCATGTTAGCAGAAGTCATTCGAACAACTTGCCGGATCTCTTTGGCAATCATTCTTAGCTTCTCAAAATTCACTAAACCATCTACTTTGGAGTCATTTCCTATGGAATAAAAGCAATTTTTTGGCTCTCAAAATTAAAATACCTATATAAAGGTAGAAGTCAACTTTCTCTTGGGAGCACAATTCAAAACCTTCTTTATCGAACTGCCCCTTCTGTTTTCTTTTTTTTCTTTTTGTTTTGTTTTCTTAGAAGAAGAGAGAGAAAGGGAGGTGAGGAGGGACAGAGGGAGAGAGAGTCTCAAGCAGGCTCCATGCCCAGCGCTGAGTCTGACGCAGGGCTGGATTCCACAACCTTAAGATCATGACCTGAGCTGACATCAAGAACTAGACCATCAACCAACCGAGCCACCGAGGTGCCCCACCACTTCTATTTTTAGGAAGTGACACATATGATTCAACTTTGCTCCCAGGTAATGAACTACTGGAAGGAATTCTATTCCTATAGGAGCAGTGAATAGCTGGAAGGCGATAAGCTACATAGCTTCTGAAACCAACTGCATGGTGCTGTTACAGGAATTTTGTGAAATGTGCACCTCCTTAAATCTTACTCTCCAGATGCTCACTCTCAGGCAGGTATCTGCACCTGCTCTTTTAGGAAGGAGAGTAGAGCACCTGAAAACTTGGGCTTTGGCCAGGGGTCACAAAGAGTGACCAATGGGCTTAATTAAGTTTTCTTTGACTTAAAATACTTTAAAAAATTGTTAAATGAGTTGTCAACATCTAACAAGTGGAAGACATCCCCTGAAAACTTCTGTTTTTTAAAAAAAAGGAGGATTCTGGTGGGGGATTAAGGAAGAGTAGGTATGTTTTCCTAAGTTGCAATTATTAATTAAAATTAAGAGGTGGCTGGCTCACAGAGGAAACACTTTCTAGGTTGTCATTGACCTTCTTTTACTCAAAATCTGAATTTACAATTCTTTCATCAACTGACACAAATCTGCTTGCTTAAAAGTTCCGTAATTTTTATTTCGATTCTGCTAAGTGGACTCTGAGGAAAAATTCATACAACTTTCAAAATGTTCTGCTTTTCTTTGATGAGAGTGGGTATGAAACCAAACTAAGCCCATTTAATTGTTTACTAAGTTCGGACTACAAGGCCAAAAAAAAGTATGTTCAAAAGGCTAATGAGACTGTCTATAGTAGTGTTTCTTTTTCATGCCTTTCTTGAATAGTTAGTGTGACTGCATTTATCTAATGTGGTAGGCCCTTGAGATGCGTCTGTGGAACTCCTAACTCTCAAAGATAAGTTTGAGAACCTAATGGGTCTGAAACACAGCATGTTCTCCCTCCTCATAGTAAATAGAACCTATACATTGAAGACATGAGTTGTTCAGGGCCTCAACCAGTGAGGTGGTAACAATATAATCAAAGAAATACTTTTTGAGTCACACAAACATGTTTTGAAGAAGTCAGAAAAATGTATTTCAAGGCTATCGCAGTATTTCCTTATGAAAAAGGAGTGACGAGAGAAGGGGCAGTTAAGATTAGATAATCAGAACCCTTCTGCTGAGATCAATTAGAAAATTGGAGCAAAAATAGAAAAACCAAATATTTTAAGGTATCAAAAAGCTACTGAGGCAGTGAAGATTCAGAAGAGGAATGAAGATCTGGGGAAGGTTTACTATTTCGCAGTGCTTAATCCTAGGAGCATCTACTGATTCAGAGAATGCAGACGACGAGCTTAAAAAACTAAGTGGTGGGTGCCTGGGTGGCTTAGAGGGTTAAGCCTCTGCCTTCGGCTCAGGTCATGATCTCAGGGTCCTGGGATCGAGGCCCTCATCGGGCTCTCTGCTCAGGAGGGAGCCTGCTTCCTCCTCCTCTCTGCCTGCCTCTCTGCCTACTTGTGATCTCTCTCTGTCAAATAAATAAATAAAATCTTAAAAATAAAACAAAACTAAGTGGTACCACCCCAACCTATGAGGTTAAAAGGAAACAAGTTCTGGTAAACTTCCAATGCTTTGGGTTGGGTTCCTGAGGGGCTATCTTGGGATTAAGGATGAACTAAATGTGACTAGGATACAAGTTCAGTGTTAAATTATCTCAAGATGTGAAAATGGATTAAGGTGATTTTGGATTGCTAGCACACCTAGCTATCTGGCAAAAATAAGCTTTAATTTCTCTGGAGGATTATTTCTGTAATTTTTTATTAACATATATTTGACCAAAAATAACTATGGCTATCAGGAAAAGAGAAAACAAGAACAAGACAACAGAGAGGGACCCACAAAGGATGAAGTTATTAGACATGACTTTAAAACAAACAAGTTGAGTATGTGCAAAGACACAGAAAACACAGAAAACTTTGATGGAGAACATAACAAAGATTAAAAAATGTAAATTATAAACCTGACCAAAAAGAAAAAAAAGTCACATAACACAAGAACTGGAAGTAGGAACTCACTGATATATTAAATAATAAATTACACGCAGCTGAAGAAAGAACTGATAAATTGGAAGAAAATATCCAGAATGAAGCATGGTAAGACAAAAAGATGAGAAACAGAGAAAAGAGGGTATGAGACAACAGATGAAATCATCAGGTCTAACAGAGGTGAAATTAAAATCCCTATAGTAGAGGTTAGAAGAGAAAAGGTAAAAAATTTTAAGACAAAATGAGTAAGAATTTTCAAAACTCATAAAAAATATGAAAACACAGCTTTCAAGGCCATCTTATAAACAGATCATGAGTAAAACAAACAAAAGCCAAAATGCCACACCTAGTTACATCAAAGCTAAACCAGAGGAAACGAGACAAAAATGTAAGGCAGCTATTGGAAAAAGGGCAAAATGGAATTTAAATAATCTAAGTCCCTTGTATTGCCTGATACATAGAAGAGTAATGATGAATATTAATCTATTATCATCTAATTAAGTGTAAATATTATGTCTATTTTAACATGAGAAAAACAGTAAAATAGTATATAGAGAGTAGCTTACTTTACTAGAACAAATACCATACACAAAAATTAACTCAGGCAGACTGTAGATAAAACATGGTAAAAGTTCACTAAGTTAGGCTTTTAAAGCTAAGAACGTCCCATTCAACAAAGATAACCTCAAAATGTAGGTCATAGTACACCCAGAATTTATAAGAAATACTTAAAAATGTATTAAACAAAAGAGAAAATCTGATAAAAAGAATACACAGAAACCTGAACTGATAATTGACAAAAAAAAAAAAACCCACATAAATATATAAAAGGGTGCTCAATCTCATTAGTAATTAGGAAAATGCAAATTAAGGCACACCATTACTGAAATGGGTAAAAATAAGAAGAGTACATTTACCAGGTGCTGATGAGGAACAATGAGAACTCTAATAATACTGCCAGTGTTACACTTCAGTATGTAATGCCAACTCTTTTCTAAAGTTGATTATCATCCATAAATCCATAAATGCCATCTTGACTGATATGAATAGTCAAGGCAGTACTATTTATAATAGGTGAACAGTGGAAAACTGTCAAATGCTTATCAGGAGAAAGGAAAAATCCACTGTACTGCATTCAGGTAATGGAACACTCATTTTGAAAGTCAGGTAAAGCAATAGTCAAAAACATGGAAAAAAAAATCTCACAAATCTAATGTTGACCGATATAAGACAGAAACCAAAACCAAACCAAAACATAATATACTGTGTAATTCCATTTATATAAAGTTCAACAACAGATAAAACTAAACTTCAGTATTAGGAGTCAGGAAAGTCATTACTTTTGGGGAAGAGATGAGGGTGGTAATTAGAAAAGGACATTTTGGTTTTGGCCAGCATGTTGGTTACATGGGTGTTCTCTGTGTCATAATTCATTTAGCTGTACACTGATTTTGGGAACTTTTATGGATTGTATGTGTTGAGTAACTCAAAAAAAAGTCTGAAGGAAAGATATTACTAAACAAAATAACAAATATGATCAGTCTATCTGGGTGTAAGTGAAACTTATGTTTGATGGCATAGGGTAAACACCTAAATTTGTGTTTGTCAATAATGTGGGTTTTGATTTATAAAAGTTGCTGCATTTATAATTATGTAAAGCTTTGGTGACATAAAAGGCTGTAAAATATATTAAATATAATAAAGCACAATTCTGTGGAAGTAGTTGAGGCTAAAAATGCTAATTTTTTTTTTTTTTTAGATTTTATTTATTTATTTGACAGAGAGAAACACAGTGAGAGAGGGAACACAAGAGGGAGTGAGAGAGAGAGA